>PVKA01049287.1:0-13333 GCA_004027165.1 Ctenomys sociabilis | reverse complement strand
ATGGGGGAGCCGGGGAGATGGCTCAGTGGAATAAGTACTTCCCTGGCAAATGCAAGGGCCTAAGTTCAATCCCCGGTTCTGCCAAAAAATAAATAAATAAATAAAAAATCAAAAACACCAAAAAAAAGGAGGGCAGGGAGATGGCTCAGTGGAATAAGTGCTTCCCTGGCAAGCACAAGGCCTGAGTTCAGTCCCTGGTTCTGCCAAAAATAAAAAAATAAAAAAAAATAATTTGGGCTGGCAAGATAGCTCAGCGGTCTAAAGCGCCTGCTTAGGCAAGCTTTCAGGGACCCCAGTTCGATCCCCAGCACCACATGCCATGCCAGCCCCTCCCACAGGGTGGGCTGAGCTGACCCCCCACACACAACACACAAAGAGTCCATGATGTGTAGGGAGACACTGTAATAAATAAATAATTTTTAAAAAATAGGGCTGGCAAGATAGCTCAGCGGTCTAGAGCGCCTCTCAGGGACCGCGGTTCGAGCCTCAGCACCACATGCCATGCCAGCCCCTCCCCGCAGGGCCAGCTGAGCTCACCCCTCACCCCCGCAAACAAAGAATCCGTGATGTGTAGCGAGACACTGTAATAAATAAAGGAATTTCTTTAAATAAATAAATAAATAAAGCCTTGATCTTTAAAAAAAAAAAGGGGGGGGTGGCCAGAGAGCTCAGCAGACTAAAGCACCTGCTTAGGCAGAGTGCAGCAGCCTGGGTTCGATTCCTGGCATGCTGTGCCGGTCCTGCTCGATGGGACTCAATGAGACAGCAGTTGAGATTGGGTGTGTCTGCGCATGCCTGTAATGCCAGAGTTTGGGAGGCTGAAAACAGGAGGATCACTACCTGTCCTATCTGTGTAGTGAGACCCTGTAGATTCTGTACTAAAATTAAAAAAAAAAAAATTGGTATTGGTAATTTGATATGTTTTTTTTTTGTTTTGTTTTTGTTTGTTTGTTTGGTTTTTTTTTTTTTTTTTTTTTTGAGACAGGGTCTCATTATGCAGTTCAGGCTGGCTTTAAGCTCACTTTGTAGCTCAGGCTGGTCTTGAACTCACAACAATCCTCCTGCCTCAGCCTCCTGAGTGCTGGAATTACAGGCATGCGCCACCACGCCCGGCTTGTAATTTGATATGTTTTAATGGAGGTGAAACTATTAGCTCTGTTTTGGGACTTTTTGTGGACCTACCCTATTGCATAGGAAAATGTCCTTGTGATTCTCAGGGTCTCCTAATATTTATCTTAATTCTTTTATAAGTCTATGGAAATTATTTGATTATTTTAAAATTTACACTTGTAAATATGTCACATCTGAAGTGTCAAAAATTACTTTGAATACCTTAATATTTGCTGCATTTTTTTTCTGTATATGTAACATGCCTTCTTTCAGAATGGGCATGTGTATCTCCCTATGTTTTTTGTTTTTTTTTTGTCTTTTTGAGACAGGGTCTCACTATGCAGTTCAGGCTGGCCTTAAGCTCACTTTGTAGGTCAGGCTGGTCTCGAACTCACAACAATCCTCCTACCTCAGCCTCCCAAGTGCTGGGATTACAGGCATGCGCCACCATGCCCGGCTATCCCTATGTTTACTGTTAATGTCTTTTATCTTTATATGTCAATCTGGTTGAATATTGCAGTGACTTGATAATAAACTGCTCAGAATCCAAAATAAATAAATAAATTTTTTTAAAAAATAGGATTTCACTAGTACCTCAGGCTGGCCTTGAGCTCGTAGAAATACTCCTGCTTCAGCCTCCTGTGCCACCACACCCAGCTTGTTATGATTTCTAATGTACAAGTTCCATGCGATGGTGAAGTCATGTGACAGCTCATAGAGCATGTCACAGTCTCATCCAGGGCAGGCTTAGTGGGTGTGCATGTGTGTTTCATCTGCACACACAGAAAAGCCTATGATCTGCTCACATGCCTGGTGCACACTTCCATGTGTGCATACACACATGCTACTCACCCCAGTACCCTGAGGGTTATGCGCACACGCACTCCTGCAGTTATAGGCCCACATGCCTGCGCTCCACCGATCCAGTGGCCTCTGCCATCACCTCCCAAGCTGAATGTCATGCTGGGCAGAGGCAGGTGGCCTGCAATGTTGTTCTACAGTCAGCCAGAACAGTCCACCAGATCCCAGGACCCCCTCAGCACTGGGGGTCTGGACCCATACCTGTGGTCTCCTGTCCTGGATGGAGAGAGGGTGTCAGCGCCATGGGAGTGGACCCACAGGTGAACAAGTGGACACCTGCTAGATGCAATTGGAAGTAGACTCATCCGGGCGTAGGCATTTCACCTTCATTTCCCCTCTGGGCCTGAGTCTCCTGAAGAGAAGATGCCTTATCCCCAGCAGCCAGGCCAGGCCTGGCAAAACTGGTCATCAGCAATTAAAGGAGAATATGTTTAGCTCTGAGAATAGCAGATTAAACAAACAAACAAAAAAAAAAAAAAATGCATGTTGCCAGGCATGGTGGCATGCCCTGCAATCCTAGCTACTAGGGAGGCTGAGCAGGAGGATCGCAGGTTCAAATTCAGCCAGGACAACTCATCGAGACCCTGTCTTAAAAGGAAAAGGGGAGACTTCCAGACAGTAACCTCCCGCGTGTCGCTTCAGAGCTCCACTCTCGCCTGGGCTCAGTATGGGCCCCAACGCACCTGCGCCACTGGGGGCTCCTGCGCCTATGCCAGCTCCTGCTCATGCAAGGAGCGCAAACGCACCTCCCGCCGGGAGCGCTGCTGCTCCTGCTGCCCCGTGGCTGCGCCGACTGCACCTGTGGAGGGGCATCGGGCAAGTGCGGCTGCTGTGCCTGACATGGGGAGATTCTGCTCCCGTATGCACAGAGTGGCTGTAAAAACCTGCGCTGTTTTTTCATACACCCTGATCCATTTGCTGTATCTTCTTCTATGAAATATGTGACTGAAAATAAACATATCCAGACTTTGAAAAAAAGAAAGAAAAGGGCTGGGGGTGTTAGTTAGCGATTATGGGGCTTAAAGCCTTGGGTTTACTACGAAGAGAGAAAGAAAGAGAAAGGTGTTTTATTTATCTTACCCAGAAAAGTCTGAGGGGAAGGACTCAGCTGAGCCCAGGTGACCAGCCCAGCCTCTGTGCACCCTCCTCTCAGGACCAGCCTGTCTGCACTGCCTCCACCCACAGATGGACCCATTCTCACATCTCCACCACAGATGGCAGGAAGAAATGGGATGAAAAGCAGGGCCAGAGGGTTATCTGGGGTCCTGTCTGGCCTGCGGCAGCAAGCACCACCACACTAAGGCTGATCCGCTTTGGGCCGGAACTCAGTCACATGTCTGCTCCCAGCTACAAAAGAGTCTGGGGAAGCCTGTCTCCACTCAGGGTGGCTCAGGGCCCAGGCCAAACCCTGCAGCTGGGTCACAGTGCAGGGAGTAGATGACAAAGGGACCGGCTCAACTCATACTAGGGCTTGCAGACCTCAGTTGCCTAAAACTCAGGAGCATGCGCACCCTATTCCAGTGTTTGCATTCTAGCTCCAGCGCCTTGTCCTGTGTGACCTTGTGCACATCACTTAACCTCTCTGGGCCTCACCTTATTCATCTACAAATTGGGAGGCCTCATCCCCATCATGAAGGTACAGGGCGTGAAGCACCAGGCTCTCAGCACAGCGCCAGGCACACTGGGAGCCCAGAAGCTGCGTGAGAGGGGAAGGGGGGAGAGGCCGCTTGGTCACAGTGCCCTCCACTCCTGGGAAAGGACTGGGCTGCCCCTCTCCCCACGGAGGGCCCCAGAGTGCTCTGAATGGAGTGGGCACCAACTATTTAGCTACTTTTATCATAGTCCACAAGGTGGAAAAGATTATTCTTTATTATAAAAGCAAAGAGCCGGGCGTGGTGGTGCATGCCTATAATCCCAGCACTCAGGAGGCTGAGGCAAGAGGATTGTTGTGAGTTCCAGACAAGCCTGAGCTACAAAGTGAGCTTAAGGCCAGCCTGAGCTGCATAGTGAGACCCTGTCTCAAAAAGAAAAAAAAAAAAAAGCAAGCAATGTCAGAGAAAAGCAGATGAGCTAAAATCACCAATACAGTTGCTACCCTGAGAGAAACTTGAGCATCTTCGATGACTATGGAAGACTGTTTTGAAATCTTTTAACCGTGCGTACAGTTAGGCAGATGACAGAGATGTAGATGTAGGTGTGGGCGTAGATGGATCGTACTGCGGTTCACGCTGAGCAACATCCCAGCGTTTGTTATGTTAGGGCAGGGTCTTGCTAAGTCACCAGGTTGTCCAGGTAAAAATCAAACTTCTGACCCTCCTGCCTTGCTTCTCAGCGCTCAGGGATCACAGGCGTGCACCCCGATGCTTTCTCTTTAATGAACAGCTTACACAGCGCTCTGAGCTTACGCTACATCGGATACGGGAAAGCCTGGATGCTTAACCTTCACCGTGGGACATATCAGCCTCTCCCCATGCCAACAAATCCGAGAGCCCATCTTTGTCCTTCCTGGCTGCCTAGCACTAAGATGTATTTCACTGGCCCCTCTGATACTCACAGAAGATTCCCGCCGCCCATTTTTTAATTTTCAAAAATAGTAAGCAGGGTGGGTGTGCTGGTGCCTGCCTGTAATATCAGCACTTGGGAGGCTGAGGCAGGAAGATCATTCTGAGTTCAAGATCAGCCGGGTCTATAAAGTGAGTTCAAGTTCAGCTTGAAATACATGGCGAGACCCTGTCTCAAAAGAGAAATAATGATAAGAAAATCAATAAATAAAGCAATAAAAATAAAGCAATGAGGTGAACATCTGTGTCCAAATATACTTGTGTAAATATCTGATTATTTCTTCACACTATGCTCTTATGCAGGTTTGTCCTCCAGGTTGTGAAAGTTTTCCTCTCTCAAATTGCATGAAGAGAAAAAGAACGCTACCTTTTCAAACCTTAAGCAAAGCCACCTGGAGCCGCCCAGCCAAGCTGTTGCCATCACAGCCCCCAGGTCGCGCCAGCCTCATCCAGGAGTCAGGACACCGAGTCCCGCAGATCCTTCGCCACCTTGTGTGGCCGTAAACACACCTTTTCCGCCCTAGTGCCTGACGAAGCAACGAGGATCCCAGCCCACGCTCAATCCGCCCCTGACCCGCGTCAGCAGCTCTCCCAGGGTGCAACAGTGTGCGTCTCGGGTGGTGGGTCTCATTTATTATGTACACACCACGCTCGCGTGTTCATGCGCCTATGCCCATGTCGTCCTTGTGAGCACGTGAGTGCGTGCTTATGCTTAATGGATATAGCCCCAAGGGAAGAAACTGAGGCACAGAAGGGTCAGCCCGACAGGAACCTCCGACTTATGACCCTTACGCCTGAGATTTGAACCTGCTGGGGACCTGCAGTGCTCAGGCCCCACCGCTGCGCTACACTTTGTGGACTTAGGGCAGGTGCCCCAGGGCCATCCCCTTCCCCAGTTTACAGGAGGGAGCACCTGGGCTCAGAGAGGGCTGGCAAACTACTTCAGGTCCCACAGCAGATTGGATGCATCTTGCGCCACCCTACGTGGCCGTGCTTGCGGGCCTCTCTGCCCCAGCACCATACCTGCAGGGGGGGAGAGGCGCTGCCATGCGGGGGCCCCCGAGGCACAGGTCCCGCTGGGCACCAGTGCCGGTCAGGGTGCCACGGAGTCCAAAACAGAGGGAGGACGTGCCGGTCTGCCCAGCCACCCTCTCACTGTAAGTGACGACGATTCTCATGTTGGGACTTTAGAATTTTAACATAGGTGAGTCCAAGATTCTTACTTTCCGTGACTCTGTTACTCAAAATTCCTTCATTCCGGATGGCTTCCCTGCATATCCAGGAAGCCAGGGCCCAGCCACTGAGGAGCCCCGCTCGCCCGCCACTGCTGTGGACGGGAGTTAGTGCTCTCAATCCAAGGGCTGGGCCATGGCCTGCTGCCTCGTCGTCTCTTCTGGCACCTCGGCCCTGGATCCTCCTCTCCCTGCCCAGGGACCCCTCCTTATCTCTTCTTCCAGCCCAGCTCTTGTTGGGGGGCCAAGGTCAAGGCCAGCTGGCCACCTGGATGCAGGGCTGTGCCCACAGCCAGGAAAACAGCTGGTGCTGAGGCTGCAGGGAGTCACTGCTTTCTGTAAATATCTGCTCTCCCCTAAATACCCTGGGCCTCCCTAGCCACCAACCAACAGAAGGCTCCGCGTGGAGGGACAGGAACAAACCCGTCTTGGGGCTGCTGTGACCACCTCTATGAACTCCTATCCTCATGAGCCTGGCTGGGGGTGGAAAGGACTGGAATTTGTATTGAGGGAGGGGTGAGCAAATTCAGTGAGGGCCCCGCCAGAGCAGGGAGGGAACCGTTGGCAGGGTCCCACACAATGGGTCTGGGGGCTTCTGGGGCAGGGGGAGAGGCACGGGGCACAAGTCCTGGGGAAAAGTTTTATGAAGGCGCTCAGCCCAGAGGTGCTGTGGGGCCTCCTGCCTCAGCCTCCTGCCTCAGCCTCCCGCCTCAGTCTCTTAAGTGCTGGGATTATACGTGTATCTTACCACACCTGGCCTGTTGTTGTCTGTTTTTGTTTTGGCGAAGGATAGCACCCAGGGCCTCAAAGGTGCTGGGCCAATGCTCTCCACTGACTTAGATCCCAGTCCTCTTTCTTTTTTGCTGAACCAGGGATTGAACTCAGGCCCTTGCACTTGCCAGGGAAGCATTTATTCCACTGAGCCATCTCCCCGGCCCTAAGTCCTCTTTCTTTATTACAAAAATTATACACACTTACTTTTAAGATATTTATTAGAACTTACTAGTCTTATAAAAAATGGGTTTGAAGTGGTACTTTATACACACAGACTGTATTCCGATCTGACTCACCCCTTCTTTGCCATCCTCTTTTTCTGTCATCTGAGCTTCCTTTCCATCTTATATCATCTCTTGTAGTTTTGGCATATGGGAGGAAGCCTGCTGCCTGTCTTTCTGAGTCCGCTTTTTTCTGGATGTGATGGTTTCCAGTTCCATATATTTCCCTGCAGTTGACATAAGTTCATTCTTCAGGGCTGAATACTACTCTCATATATATATATATGTATATATATATGTAATGTTTTCCTTATCCATCTGCCTCTTGGTGGGCACTGAGGCTGGTTCTGCATCTTTGGCTTGTTTGCTGAATAAACACGTGTGCATGTGTCCCTGTTGTGTGCTGACTTTCACTCCTTCAGGTTGGATCACGTGGTATGGGCAGCTCTACTTCTGGTGTTCTGCAGAACCTTCAGCCTCCAAGATTTCTTTTTTTTTTTTTTTCTTTTAATTTATTTATTCACTTATTTATTTTGCAGGACCAGGGATTGAACTCAGGACCCTGCACTTGCCAGGCAAGCACTTATTCTATTGAACTATCTCTCCAACCCCTTTTTCTTTGATTTTTTGAGACAAGGTCTCACCGTGTAGTTCAGGCTGGCCTTGAACTCACTTTGGAGCCCAAGCTGGCTTCAAATTCACAGTGATCCTCCTGCCTCAGCCTCCCAAGTGCTGGGATTCTAGGCATTCACCACCACACCTGGCTACACACAGATTTCCATGGTGACTGTCCTAAGGTACATTCTCACCAGCAGTGTTAGGACAGTTCCTTTTTCCCCAAATCCTTAACAGTATATACTGATTTTTTGGCTTTTGGTTCTTTTTGATACAGAGTCGTATTATGCAGCCCAGGCTGGCCTCAAGTTCACAGTGATCCTCCTGCCTCAACCTCCTGAGCTCTGGGATTACAGGTGTGGTGCACCACGCCTGGGTGAGCTGGTTTTTATATCGGGTTTACAGATGGGTACCCCTTTTCCAGCACTGTCTGTGACAGCAGTTGTCGCTCTTGCAGTGTGTATTGCTGACCCCTGGGTCTCACCTCAGGTGGCCGTGGTTGAAGGGGTCTGTTCCCGTGGCTTGGTTCTGTCCCCTTCCTCTGCCAGGCTGCTTCTGCGCCAGCACCAAGCTGTTCCTTTTAGGATTACTTTGTAGTATAATTTGAAATCAGGTATTGTGGCTGATCTTTTTTTTTTTTTATACTAAGTATTTTATTATATGTTGGCACCAGTGTATATAAAATACCCTCGTGAAATAGAAATTCATGAAAATCCAGAGAGGTCGATGTTAAGGACTGACAAAAGTAGAAGTTTGTATGTAATAGCACATGTTAAGAAAGGGGAAATTTTTGTACAGGCTTCAATTTTTTTTTTCTTTCCTGAATAGTCATTGGTTGGTTAAAAGTGGTCTGGGAAACCCTTAAGAATTCATTTGACTACAAAAAGAAACAGACTTTCTGCAATCTGAAGGGATTTGTACTTGAGGATATTCCAGTCAGCAGAGGACCATGCTGAGCATTCTGCAGGCAGAACTGTTTTAAAACTGCAGCTGCCTGGGAAACCTTCAGGCAGTTGAGCCCAGCCTCCAGCCAGAGCTGCTGAACCACTTTCTTCATGGCAGTGACGCTGGAAAAGCCAGACATAGTACACTCGAGGGCCAGACCAACTCGAGGGCCAGGGGCAGCACAGCAGGGGTCGGCAGGGCCAGGTGGCGCGCAGGCGGCCGGGGCAGGACTCCTGTGGTTGACCTTGAACCTTCAACCTTCCTGCCTCAGCTTCCCAGAGTGCTGGGATTGTAGTGTGAGTCTCCACACCCATTTAGAAAGGTATTCATTTTATAAAATTAGTTTTGTAGGGCCAGCCTGATAGCTCAGCGGACTAAAGTGCCTGCTTAAGCAGAGCGCAGCAACTGGTGTTCCATCCCTGGCGTGTGATGCTGGCCCCGCCTCCGGGGCACGCTGAGACTGCAACTGAGAATGGACATGGTGGCGAGAGCCTGTAATTCCAGCACTTGGGAGGCTGAAAACAGGAGGATCACTCCAAATCCGATCTCTCAGTGAAGTGAGACCCTATAGACCCGTAGATCCTGTCCTAATACAGAAAAAAAAAAAAATTATTTTGTGTCCTGAATATATACTCTTGTTTATAAAATTAAAACAATGTAGAATCATACAATATAAAAAAAAATAAATGCCTATCAGGAGCTAGTTTATTTCTTGGCACAAACAGCCACTGTGTGACCCATATACTCAGCCTCGGGCAGCTCGGAGCGTTCCTGTCACGCCAGGTGCCTGCTCTTCAGTCTCCTGCACCCTGCACATTTATTGGTGAGAAGCCCAGCATCTCCCTCTGGAGGGCTCTTCCAGAATCACCTAAGTACTCCAGGGATTCCCTGTGCCCTGGGCTTGGTCCTACTTCACAGGGCCAAGTGATGACAGCTCTCTCAGTCCCTGTGCCAGCCCCTCCCTGGCTCCCTGCAGCGATGACACAGAGGCCGGCCGGCCACACCTCTCGTGGCGCCTGCTCACCTGGTCAGCCCTGGCCTCCGTCTCAGCTTGGTTGCCTGCCTGCACCCCTCCCACGCTGGGAGTTATTTCCTCTGAGGCCCAGGTATCCTTTGCCAGCTGACTTTGGACAGGACTGTCCTGCTGGCCAGGTGGCAGCTGACCCCGCTGCCCTCACAAGGGAGGGAGTGGAACCCCAGATCGATTTCCTCTTGAGGCTCCCCAGCTGCCTACCAGTTTCCAAGGTTAAGGGAGGGGTTTTGTTTTTCATTCTTGTTTTTTCATGCTACTGGGGATTGAACCTTGGGTATTTGCATTTAGCTATATCCCCTGTCCTTTTAATATATATATATATATAATTTTTTTTTCAGACATAGTCTTGATAAATTTCCAGGCCTACAGATCACTAAGAGTCCGATCTAGTAGTGAGACCCTGAACACCCTGTAGACCCTTCACTAAAATACACAAATAAATAAATAAATAAATTTCCAAGCCTGGGTTTGACTTTGTGGCCCTCCTGCCTCGTCCTCTCCGAGTGCTGAGGTTATAGGAGTGCGTGTGCCCCCGTGGCCGGCTCTGACGCAAGGAGTGATGACCACAGCAAGGAGCTCAACACGTCAACAGGTCAACCTAACAGGGTATCAGGCACAGGAACTGCTCAATAAAAGTGAACTGTGGTCACACACTTCTATGTTCCTCTCCAACTTCCTTTTTTTAATCCCTCACACCTATTTGTTAGCTTCCTTTCTGAAGTTACTGTGGGATAGGTATGCTCTCTGTCCACATGAGGCAGAGCCACTGAGACTTCCAAAGGCCCGAGCAAGCTGGGCGAGGTGGTGCCATCCTGTGATGCCAGCTATTTCGGAAGCTGGGCAGGAAGATCACAAGTTCAAGGTCAACCTGGGCAACCTGGTGAGATTTTGTCTCAAAGTAAAAACCTAAAAAGGTCTTGGGGGGGGAGAGTCTGGAGAGATAGCTCAGTAGAATAAGTGATTGCCTGGCAAGCTCAGGGTCCTGAGTTCAATCCCGGGCACCGCAAAGAAAAAATAAATAAATAATAAAAATAAAAAGGTCTGGGGATGCGACTCAGTGTGGTGCCATTGCTCAGCACGTGCGAGTCCCTCGATTCCACCCCCAGTGCTGCAAATAAAATTAAAGAATGGTGTCCAGGCAGGCAGGGAGGGGAGAAAGCTGTTTCTGAAGGGTCAAACCCTCACTGCTTCCCTGGGGGGTGATTGCCCTCACTTGAAAACTCAGGGACCAGTTCAGCTGGACCTCAGATGAGTTAAAGTTTAACTGCTAGCTGTTCCTGTCTCAGTCTGGAAGTGTCTGTCTTCCCGTCCATTTGCCTCCACATGCCCACATGGGACAGTGACTGGTTTCCTGGCTGGAAGAAGCGGGTGAGAGGTCGCTGCAGGGTGGGGCCAGAAGGAGGAGAGCAGCCGGGGGTGGCTGCTGAAGAACAACTCTGGGGTCAGACTTCCCAGCCACTCCACCTCTGACTCACCTGTCTTGCTTCTGCCCCACAAAACCAGAAGTCTGTTGCTCACTCCCACCCACAGCCAACCAGCTCTTCACGTCATCCTTGGACTCATCCCCCAGTATTCCTCTCATTGGCAACCCTACTTTTGAGATAGGGTCTCCCTCTGTATTACAGGTAGGCCTTGAACTCACCAAGATCTTCCTGCCTCAGCCTCTCAAGCATTGCACCCCCGGGCCTGGCTGCCTCCTGTCCTTCTTGCCTCCTCCTCAGCCTCCTTTCCTAGGCAGAGCTTGGACAGCTGCACTGGCCCTTGATGGTCTCACCACTGCCTCTGCTCTTCTGGGTCTATGGTCCATTAGCAGCCAGTGCAGGGCACTGAAAGCAGGCAGAGCTGAGTGGGGGCAATGCAGCTACCCCCTGTGCACTCAGGACACTGGGACTAGCAAGGTGATTGCCGAAGCATTCAGTAAGCAAAGCCCTGGAAACAACCCAAGATCCATTCATCCTTGTGGCTGCCAGAACAAACTACCCCAAACTTGGTGTCTTAAGCAACACAAATCAGCCTGGGATGAGCATACACACAGGTAATTCCAGCATTCGGCTGAGACGGGAGGGTCATTGTGAGTTTAAGGGCAGCCTGGGCTACAGAGCAAGATCCTATATTAAAAAGAAGAAGAAGAAGAAAGAAGAAAAAGAAGAAGAAGAAGAAGAGGAAGAAGAAGAAGGGGAGGAAGAGGAAGAAGAAGAGAAGAAGGAGGAGTAGGAGGAAGAAGAGGAGGAGGAGGAAGAGGAGGAAGAGGAGGAGTGAAGGAGGAGGAAGAAGAGGAGGAAGAGGAAGGAGGAAGAGGAGGAGAGGAAGAGGAAGAAGAAGAAAGAAGAAGAAAAGAAGAAGAAGGAAGAAGAAGAAAAGAAGAAGAAGAAAGAAGAAGAAGGAGGAAGAGGAGGAGGAGGAGGAGGAGGAAGAAGAAGAAGAAGAAGAAGAAGAAGAAGAAGAAGAAGAAGAAGAAGAAGAAGTCATCTCTGCCTTCCCCTCTACCTCCCTCTCTGCTACTGAAGGCTCCGCTGGGCACACCAGGCGCCTGGGTGACCCACGGTAGCTCTAGGCCTGGGAATCAGCAGCCTTCGTTCCATCTGTAGACTTCACCCCTGCATGTAACTCCATGTTCACAGATTCAGGGTCAGGACAGGAACATCCGGGGAATCATCCTACCATGTATAGCATGAGGACATACGGTGGCTTCTCCCCACACAGTGGAACACATCATGTTCCAGGGGAGCTATGCCAGAAAGCTGTGCTGGCAGATTCCTTAGCGTGCCTCCTTTGCCCAAGGCCCTGGGTGGGACTCTGTCCTTGTGGGTCAGTGGTAAATTAACAAAACATGACATTTTGGATTTTGTGATTTTTTTTTTTTAGTTTCTTTTTTTCCCTCCCTTCCTTTTCTCTGTCTGTCTGTCTGCCTGTCTATCTTTGGAGACATGTTTGTGTTCTATGGCAAGAACTCCTGGGCTCGGAGCTGGGGAGATGGCTTAGTGGAAGAAGCACTTCCCAGGCAAGCACAAGGGCCTGGGTTCAATCCCTGGTTCTGAAAAAAAAAAAAAAAAAAAAAAACCAGATACAATTTCAAGCTTAACACAGTGGTGGACACCTGTAATCCCAGCACTTGGGCAACTGAGGCAGGAGCGTCAGCACAAGTTTGAGGCCAGCCTGGGCTACTTAGGGAGTTTGACCGACATAGAAAGAACCTGAGTTATTTTAGGAAGCTTAAAGTTTTACACTGAAAATTCTTCAATGGTTTCTTTCTTTTCTTTTTCTCTCTAATGGTTTCTCATTTCCCTTGAAGCAAAGTCCAAGCTCCTCTCCCAGGTGCCCCACCCGCAGGCTTGAGGTGGCCATGTGGCTGTCCCTGCCAGCCCAGCAGAGGCAAACCTGACACCCCTTTTGGTCCCCCTTCCCTTCACCCATAGGTAGCTCATTACAATCACAATGACAGTGAAGTCTCATGAGGACAAGAACCCTCTGTTCTAAGCATGCCAGGCACCAACAAGCGTCCAAGCACAGCCCACGCATGTGCACGCGTTTGTGCAGCTTCTGCCCTGTGATCTACAGGGTGCTGGATCAAGACCTGGAGATGGAGGGACAGGGAAAGAGGGACCCTGGCAGTCCCCTTGCTTGGCGGTAGCAGGCTGGGTCCCATCTCAGTTTAGCAGCTTGTTACTCTCTGCCTGGGGATCTGGCAGAAACACAGCCTGCCCCCACCTGGACAAGGTAGTCCTCAGATCCTTTTCATTGAAAAGCAACCAACATGAGTTGGGCATGGTAGAGCAGACCTGTAAGCCCAACACTCAGGGGCTGAGGCACAAAGATTGTTGTGAGTTCGAGACCAGCCTGGGCTGCAAAGCAAGCTCCAGGCCAGCCTGAATTACGTAGCGAGATCCTGTCTCAAAAAGACAAAAGTAAATAAATACAATAAACTACAACAAAATAAAATTGAGCCTAGCCTGGGCAACTTAGCAAAATCCCATCTCAAAA
>PVKA01049286.1:0-13336 GCA_004027165.1 Ctenomys sociabilis | reverse complement strand
GGAGAGACAGTCAAGGAGAGACAGAGAGATAGAGACAGAGGAATAGAGAAACAGACAGAAAAGGCAGAGGCAGACAGAGACAGAGACAGAGAGACATCTTGCAGAATTAATGTGTTAAACTCTCTTTTCTCTTTGTACAGGTCTAGAACTTAGTACTGAGCAAAGAGGTAGATAATGAGTAGAGTTAAATAAATCTCATTGAACTGAAAAACTTATCTTCTCTGTCACAATAAGCTCAGTAGCACCTGTGGGCTGTGGTGTCCAAGTTGGATAGCGAAGTGACCGAACGCATTGCTTGACACATAATGTTCTATTGTATTAGAGGACAATGTTGACAGTAACTTCCAACTGGGTAAGACTTCTTTTCTCCTCTGTGTATCTACTAAGGTATGTGCAATCCTGCTGTCTGCATTTATAAATACTTGCAACATGTATATGTACGTTCATTACAAGTATTTTTGTTAAAACACTGTCCTGGTTGTTACTTTTTAGCAGCTTCACTAACTCATAATTTACCATGTGCATTCATATAAAATATAAAATTTGATGGTTTAAACAATATGAACAAGGATGCTTGTCTGTTACTATAACCAACTGCTTTTCTTCATTTTTAATTTTTTAAAAAAGAATAGAAATGGTAAAAAAAATATTAGAAATGATGCAAAATTTTGCTAAAGGGCATGATAGGAATTCAGCAATATTTATCGCATTGCATATTGTCTTCAGTTAGTTGTTCAGATTGTGAGATATAAATATGGTAGATTGGTCAAAAAATAAAATATAACAGGAAGAAAAACATTAAGCATGAACTGTTCCTTTTCAAAATATATCTTGTTAGCTCAGAAAGGAACTCCACGTTTTTTATCGTCACCCCCCCAACCTAGCCACTTCCCCTCATCGTAGATGATGCTTACTTTCCATCAGTGTGAATTTGTTTCCTGAGGAAATTTTACATGCAAAGAATACTCCAACACAAGCAGTGATTGCACGATACAGCCAATGTTTAAACAAAACATTTGAAAGAGTAAAAGATTTGCTGTCATTAATCTCTGCCTGAATACTTTTGCTTGCTTTAAATATGCTCATACCATTGTTTTGCCACTTTCTGAAACACTTCTGGATTATCTTTCAAGTGTTTCTTTATAAGACGTATTTGAAAAACAACTACAGTGACATCATCTTATAAAAACACAACCGTGCCTCCACCCACATAATTCACCCATGGGATTTCTAGGTCTGTTGAGGGTCTTGCATTAGTTCAAGATGTCAAAGCAGCTATGATATCAGAATTGAAAATACACATAAAACAGACTCCTAGAACTACAGACTCCTACAACTGCTGCACTAAGTGTCAAGAACAATACCACATCTGTATTCAAAACAAGGGTGAGGATTTTGAAGGAAACTTGCGGTAATGTGTGTTTTACTGCAACAGATTCCTGTATGAATTTTAATACAGCCTTAATTTTTTTTATCAGTCTTTGATTGTAAGACGTAATGTTTAGGTTCATTCAAATCCTCTTCCATCTGTCTGGCCTCCTCTCTGTACCTCCTACTCCAGATCCACTTCACTTTCAGAAAGAGCTGTCTCTCTTCTGCTTGTTGTTTATCTTTTATTTTGTTATGTATATAGTCTTTGAATTTCTCATATGACAGAAAGCATGTGATATTAAACTTGACTTACTTCATTTCACATTACAGTCCTCAGGCACATCTATTGTCCTATGAATGTCTCAAGGTCATCCTTCATTATGGCAGAGTAGTTCTCCATTGTGTGTGGACACCAGATTTCCTTTTACCATTCATCTTTTGATGGATACACGGAGAACTTCCCAGATTTAGATGCTATGAAGGAACACAATGCATGTGTAGTTTTATATATTTTACTTCTTCCTTTCACATATTATCAGTTCCATTTGTTTTATTGTATCCATATTTCATTTGCATTTTATTATCAAGTAATAATCCACAGTGCAGGTACATTACATTTCATTCACCTTGATTCTCATTTATGTGTTTGAAACTTCTACGTTTGATTGTAGAAACTTATCATTACAAAAATGCAGCTTTTTGTAGGTGTTAGATTTCTGACCACTGCCCATATGTGCTTACTCATGTGTTCATTAGATGATGAAAACTACATGTGTCTTACTATGCTTATACCATTCTTGCTAACTATTACACTTATATAATTAATGTTAATATCCAGCCATACTGAATTCTTCATTACTCTTTGACTTTCCAAAAAAATATTTTATTCCCTGTAGATATTAACAGATCATAAGAACTCATGTTGTACACCCTTTCTTCTAGAGAAGAACTTGGTCAATATGATATAAGCACTGAGCTAACCCTGGGCTTTATTAGTTAGTGTATTCTGAAAACAATAGCTACGTCTTTGAGAAAGGCAGAAAAGACTTCAACAGGCATTTTACACGGTGAATTAGCTAATGATTAATAAAGATTTATGTTCATATCATGAAACATATGAACTTGGGACTGGGGGACAACAAGAGGAAAGCTTTGAAAGCTTCACTTCTATGATACAAAGAGCAGAGGGTATGTAGCAATGTACTGGGAAGTACAAGAATTTATTTTTTTTCTTTTTTGTTCATTTTGGCCATATCCAAATATCTGAACAACAGTAGTGGAAGAATATTTATTTAACATTGCTTTAAATACTAATATATGTGAAACACCTTCAATATAGCTATACAAATTATTGGACATCTGTACCATGGAATATTAAAATACATTAAAACAAGAATCAGCAGCATGCAAGATTCTCCAAGCTTCATTATTAAATTATATAAAAGTTAGGGAAAGTATGTCACTGTTTAGGTAAAAAAGGAGGTCTACAACTATGTCTGTATATGCTTCAACAGTTTCTGTAAGGAACTCAAGGAAATTAAGTGCAGTGCCTTAAGAGCAAGAGAAGAACCTAAGAGAGAGAAAAATTGCTTTTTGTCATACACCCTTTCTAAAATATTTTCAGTTTTCTACTAGAAGGATGTCTTTAGAATTAGGCAATAGTAAAAGGATGAACCTACTTTTGCTTTACTCAGTGAGAAGAAAGATTTGTACTAACAGTGTTTGGACAGGGTAACCTGTCTGTGTCTTGTAGTATGGATAACCTCTATGAAGATAACAGTGTACAAGGTATTAATTATTGAAACTGTCCTATTAATCAGCTTTCAAACTGTCTTATTGCTACTTGTTTCTTAATAAAATAAAAAAGTAGTGCAAACTCAAAAAAATAAATAAAATACAAAAAAAAAAAAAAGAATGAATGAGAATTACAAGACAAAAGAAAGTAAGAACAAAGAATAAAAAACTAGCATTGAAATACAGGATTCTGAAAATTCAAGTTTACATCCCTGTCACCAGTTAAACCGCAGCCACTTTCAAATATTCACAACCTGCTTATTTGTGCTTATTTGTGTTCAGAACAAGGAATGAACGACAACAAAGGAGCTCTGGAATTCCTAGAAACGCTATATTTTCCACTTATTTTTCTCAGCAAATTGAATCTTATGACAACGTATAGGGAATGATTTTGATGGTGGTCCAATGTGAAACTATTTATTAACAATGACCCTGCCCCAATGCATACATTATGCCACATCTCTTACATATAAATAATTCACTTCAGGAGAAACTATTCTGACATTTTTTATTAGAAACTGAATCATCCCTTCTCTTGCTGCCATATGAGAACAAAGAAATAAGAAAAGTATTTCCTCAAGCACATTTATTTAGTGTCAGACATGATTAAAAGTAGGTTCCACAACGCAGACCAGATCTTACCAGGATTAGTCATTAAATTAATGCTGAGACAACTGGGGAAACATACCTTTTTTTTTCATTTCTTAATGCCACTTTTTCTGTTTTAATAAATGGGGTTTTTAATACGTTTAGTTTTCATGGATATGCATGTATTCTCCTTATACTGAGGGTCCTATGCAGTTACTGAATGAATTTATTTAAATTGGGAATCGAATATTTGGAAATGAACCCACTTGTCAGTAGAACGGAAGACTTGAAATCGCTGTGAATTACATCAAGGACAATTTGTGGTAAGAAAAATTTATCAGCAGTGACATCTATAATCAGTTCCACACGTCCCTTTTCCCTACAAAGAGCCCACAGAGCATCAAAAGCTATTGCATCTTCAGGAAATTCAATTGATGAGAAGGCACGGATATGAGAACAATCCCGAAAATTCATTCACTCTTTGTGAATTGAAATCTTGAAATACTCAACAGGTTGGCTTCCAGGACTACTGCCCGTAAGCAAACAAATAAATGAAAAAAAAAAAAAAATGTGGTGTACTACTCCTCACTTAGGAATGCTATACAATATTTTCTTAATGTCACCATATCAGCATAGACACTGATTCCCTGAAGTCAATATTCCAACTTCTTGTATTATCATTTAGTATATGGATTAACTATCTCCTGTCATGTGTAAGGAGAAGTTCGTGTAGAACAAAAATAGCACGGAAGAAGCTGCAGATCTTATGAAAATCAGCACTTAGAAGATGGGAGTGGTGGTGCATGCCTGTAATCCCAGCACTCGGGAGGCTGAGGCAGGAGGATTGTTGTGAGTTCGAGACCAGCCTGAGCTACAAAGTGAGCTTAAGGCTAGCCTGAACTGCATAGTGAGACCCTGTCTCAAAAAAAAGACAAAAAAAATAAATAAAAAAATAAAAAAAATAAAACAACTTTGTTGGTGTATGCTTGCCACACCTAGGAGGTGCATTCATCATGTGGAAGGGGAGCATAGCCCTAGCACATAGTCAGCCCTGCTGCTTCCTTGTTCTCTTCCTTCACTCTCATCTCCTCAGCTTCACCTCCTTCTCCCATCTCCGCAAACCTACTTCCTTATTTTCTAACACACCGCCTTGTGCCTAAGCCTCATCGTGTTTGCCTCACAGACCTGTCAGAAGGAATACAATGCCAGGGTAGAGTCTGATGAAGCTAAAGTATCTGTCTTATCAGTCTGTCTCTCAATTATCTCCCACCCGTAGAGCCATTTCTCCGTGAATCACCATTTTCTATAAGACACATCACTTGCCAATGTCCTAATAATGGCTTTAGACTTTCTTCTCCGCATTTTATTTTATTTTATTTATTTATTTTTATGCATATACTTGGTACAGGGTCTCACTATGCAGCTAGGAGTTTTAGTGATCCTTCTGTCTCAGCCTTCCCAGCTTTGGTATTACAGGCATAAACCACCACGCCTGGTCTCAGTGGCCAGCTCAGTGTGGCCCGGGGCAAGGCCAGTGCTGCATGTGGTGTCAAAGTCTATATTTTATTATTATATCAACTAATTGGTGCACTATGCGTTCTTCTGAATATTTTCTTGACCTCTGTGTGTCTATCATCGGGGCTGACAGCTTGAATGAAAGGGTCTAATGCGAACCAAATCAGTATTTCCTGAAGTACAGGAAACACAACTCTGAGGTAGTTTTCAATGCCCAAGTTAGAACTGGTCTGTCAATGAGTAGAACTTTTGAACTCAATGATCCAAGACGCAAGGTTTTAGTGAGATAAAGAACATGGTGGGTTGGAACTGAGTGGAAAAGCTTTGACACATAACATATATTTAGCATCTGGCAAAAATGAATACGTTAGCTTCACAAAATTTAGGACACATTCAGAAGTGCAAACTTTATTTTGAAGGAATGCCAAAGCATTTCATGAGTGACACTAGGGAAATGCATATCTAAAAGACTCAGGCCAGTGAGTTAGCTCAGTGGATTAAGCATCTGCTTAAGCAAGCACAGAGACTGCAGTTTGATTCCAGGCACCACATGCTAAGGGGGCCTCACTCCCTGGAAAGCTGAGCTGGCCACCGAGACCGGGCATGGTGGCGCACTCCAGTAATCCCAGTGCTGGGGATGCTGAGGCAGGATCGCTATAAAGCCGAGCTGCTTAGGCAGACTCTGTACCAACTACATAAAAAAAAGGACTTATTTATCTCCTGAAGATGGTAGAGTTTCCATCTGCATTGATTAACATTGTCTAGAGAACAGTCCCAAGACAAAACTCGTAGTGCACACAATCATGAAACAATGTTTTTAAACTGATTTTCAAGATCTCACGCAGGGGGGTTCTCAGCGTGTCTGCTTATCCCAGGAAACTAAAATTCACAGAAGAGGAGGGATCTAGGATCTCTGCCAGCCCAAGACTAAAGGCTTAGCACTCCCTGCAAGTCACTAGTGTAAATCTGCACTGAAAAGCTGAAGAAAATAGAGTTTGATGCGCAGATTATTAGCAATAGCGAAAGTAACTCCGTGCAAAATAGCCGAAGTCTTTCTTCTTTCCGTTTGTGTTTCATAAAGCTGTAAGCCTATTGGATGGTGCTGACCCAAGCAGGGTGGGCTTTCCCCTTCAATCTGATGGCTTATGTGTCAATCATATCCAGAAATCCCTACACACACACACACACACGCACACGCACACTCGCACACACACTCTCACACAGAGTGTTTCCCTTCTCTGCTAGGCATTCCAAAATCCAGGCAAGGGGCCAGGAGATGGCTCAGTAGAATAAGTGTTTGCCTGGCAAGCGCAAGGGCCTGAGTTCAATCTCTGGTTCTGCATAAATAAATAAATAAATAAATAAATAAATAAATAAATAAATAAATAAATCCAGGCAAACTGTCAATCAAGAGTATTACCACCTCCAAGGGTTGCAGATGGGTAAATTTATTGTATGTGTTCCTGCACCTGTTTGGAAAACAGGTCAGTAGGATTTGAATTTGTGTTCATTATTTGACTTTTGCTGTTAATATGAAAACAAAGAGTTTGCTATGTTGAAAAAAAAATGATTAACTGTCACATTATTTTTCCAGTTTGTGTTCTTTCCTTGATTATTACAGTAGTCGCCCTACTGACACCAGGACATCGTCCCACGCTTCTCCACCTTTCTTTGTTTCCTTTAGTTTCCCTTTGGGTACTTATTTAAACTTCCATATTTAGGAGGAACTTCCTAAGTCATCTTGCTTCATACAATTCCCCATTCAACATGGCAAAACAACATTCCTTATTCTGCTTTTAATCTTTAGAGACATTCGTTTCATTCATTAGTGAATTCAAATTCACTATCAGTTTTCTACGTCATACCCATTGCTTTTCTGTTTTCCATTTTATTCTCTAGAATAAGGCAAACAACTCAGTAAGGGACACCGTGTACCAATGGAAATTCTGGCTCCGTGGTAGAGCTTGTACTGGGTCAAGCCTTCTTGTACACAGTCTGCCTTCTCCAACATGAGGAAATAGCATTGCATTTACTGCATGACAAACTACATTATGCTTTTTATTGGAAAAAGGTAATACGCCGCTCTGCTGTGAACATTTTAGAAATGTGGCTAAGGTTTATAGGAATAATTGGGACCTATTGGTATCTCTGCTTCCCCAGAAGCGCCTGGTGGCATTTTAGTGTGTTTATAAATTATGTAAACAGATGCTCCTCTAACCACCGGACCAATGCATTCTCAGCTGAAAATTTCTTAAATCAAAACTATTCCTAATCAAACCTCATAGGTTGTCCTAGGATCTCTTCAGATATTCTGTGAACAACCACATGTCTTCTATGGTTGGGCAAACAGGCTCAAAAGAATGCCAGTTTTTAAATGAAAACAGCCGCCTGGCAACTGGATAGCTGATGGCGAGCCACGGGGCCAAGGCCTTTGCCCAGCACTGTGGAAGAGGACCACAGTTCCACTGCATAAGCAGTGGGGAAATATTAATCCTTAAACAAGGGCTTGTAATGAGTGGCTATCAGTTTACACTGAAAACACGTTCAACCGTGCAATCGTACATCACACGTTATCCGCAGAATGCACGTTTTCTGTATGCTATGTAACAGTGTCTATGAAAATGGTTTTTTTCCCCTTAAAATAAGGCCCCCACATAGATGCAACTTTGCATTCTGTGTCAATGAAATGATCTTTATTAACTTTCCATTCTATAATACATTGTAATCTGAATACTAATGGATGACAATTTCCTCAAATATACTCAACTAATATTATAACGTCGATGTTTAAGCTTGTTTCTGGATTCATTATTAATAATAAAGCTGTATTGAACATCCATGTGCATACATCTTTCTGTAAATCTGATTATATCCTTGGGATAAATTCCAAATAGCATCAGTGTGCTTCTTTTTTGAGTTGTGCTATTTCCTTTTCCCAATTCTATGCCAGATCCAAGCATAACTGAGTTTCAATAACAACATGCAAAGGCATTGTTAGATATGCCTGAGAAGTTTAGAGAGTAAATGGTCACCTTTTTTTTCTGTGGGAATGTTTTTAGGCAGATTAATAATTCTACTCAACGTACATCCAATTTTCCAAATGAACGTATTTTGTTTATTTCTGTATCATGAAAGCGTTATTTATCAGTAGATAAAATCTCAGTTTAAATAACTAGGCTCATTGCTGAAATATTTCGAGCTCTGGCCCCTGGAAATACACATTTGTTTGGCCATCCAGAATGATCAATAGTCATCCTAATTCCTTAATTTCCTACGAGAAAATGTGGGTGCTTACATGACCATTAAGTAAGCCAAATCCATCTTAATTATTTATTCTGGACCAATCATGTAAGTTATTAAGACATCAAATCAGAGCCTGTAAGGGGACACTCTCCTTGTACCCAATTTCACAACAACACCTCAACAAAATGAAATAATGCCCACCTACACGGTCGAAGCTCAGTGCCCCTTGCAGGCATGCTTATTGCCAGTGTGAAATATGAGTGCTCATGAAAAAGATGAAAAACATAAAGGTAGACTGACAGTTAATGAGTCAACTTTTTAGTGCTTAAAATTGATTCAGATCTAGAAAGAGGATCTTTTAAGACAGAACTTTTTTGTCCCTGGGGACATTCCTTTACAAGGCATTATGGGACGCCATCCCATGTTCCCTCTCTTCTTCCTGACGTCACAAGGTGATCTGTGTACTTGACCCTTCACTATCCCAGTCAGATATCCTACAATATTCCCAAGACAATCAATCTGCTTGGTCAAGGACTAGACCCTTCAAGACCATAAACCAAAATTAGCCTTCTGTCTTTATAGACTAGCTACCTTAGTTTTGCCCTTTTTTTTTGTTGCTGTTTGTATTTTCCAAGAGGATACTGATGATTCGCACACTGTGCTGGCTGTGCCCTTAGTACACACTGGGCAAACGAGTACGGGTGTGGTGGCACACCCCTGTAATCTCAGTGCTAGGGAGATTGAAAGTCGGAGGATCACCAGAAGCCTAAGCTGCAGAGTGAGACCCTGTGCCAAATACATAAGTGAAAAAGATGAAAAGATATTGACCACTGGTACTAAATCCTCAAATACAAATCTGTTAATCATCTCTAAGGAGGATTTCTGCTTTCTCAAATGAAGGGAGATATTTCACTCCGAATATGACAAATTACTTTTCAGAGCTCACTGAGCTAGGAATACAGAAATTTAAGTTTGTGGACAAGATGTCTCTAAATTAAGATGCTAAACTCTAAAAGATAGCACTCAGACTGTTTATTCATCAGTATTGATTCAAGATTTCATGCGATCACAGATTCTTTGCTGGCACTTGAGAATATTTCTTGTATAAATGTTTGCAGTGTAAAAAGTCAAGCTCTTACAGCATTTCTTAGAAAATGAGTGCAGCTGCATGTACCTATCCTAGTGATCCATGTCTATAAATTCAACCAACTTCAAGATTTTTGCTATGCAGCTAAACCTACAATGGTGATATTTTTTCCTGCTGATGTACTGAGATTTCCTTGTTATTCTCTGAACAATATACCATAACAATTTATACAGCATTTACATTGTATTAAGTATTATAATTAATCTACAGATAATTGGAGGTATATGGGCAGGTGTACATATATAAGGTGAAAACGCTGTCTTGTTTACATAAAGTACTTCAGCTTGCGTACATTTTGCTACTTACATGGGTATAGGTACTTGCTTTCTACAGATACCAGAAGATTATTATGGCAATTTAAAAATATACTGATTTTCTTCTCAATATGATTAAGTCTATTTTACTGCCATCTCTCTCTCTCAAATCTGTAAGTGGAAGAAATTTTCATTTGCTAAGAGTACAAGAAGCAAGGTTCATTCTGGACCGCCCAGCACACTGCTTCCTAGGTAAATTTGAGGTGTCTCTACACAGGAGATGCTAGTGGCTGCATGCCTACCACAGCAAGCACTTTCACTTATCTTTATTTTTTAAAAAGCACAAAAAATATTTTTTTAAAGACAGCAATAGAAACAATACAGGATTTCACTAAACAAAGTGATAGGAATTCAGTGATGGTTGCTAATTTGTGTTGTGTTGTCTTCAAATTACTCATTCAGGTTACTAAATATAAGCATGCAAAGTTGGTCAAAAATTTTATAAAGAAGAGAAATAAAGACTCACAAGTGTGAAAGGTCTGAAAGGCAAATGCAGCAGTTAGAGGGAAAAGTAAATGGACACATGCAAATCCTTTCTCTTGACTAACCTGTCCATCAACGCAGTGTCACTTACCGTTCTCTCTTTGCTGGGACAAGCATCTGACACTCAAAATGAATGAAGGGAAGGTTTATTGCGCTCACAGTTCTCAGAGGTTTCAGTCCATACTCAGCTGGCTCCAAGGCAGAACAGCACGGGGTAGAGGGCAGCCCTTCATGATGGAGGCAAAGAGCAAGACAGCCAAATGGAGAAGGACCAGAAGCAATGGATACAGAGAGGCAGTCTTCGCCCCTTCAGTTGCATTCAGGCTGTCTACCCCAGGCTGGGTCTAGTACTCCACCCGTAATCCCAGCAGCACTCACAACGTCAGTCCCAACAGCAGCAACACCCATAATCCCAGTGCATCATGAGTTAATCATAAACTCCAGAAGTCCATCCCATGACTTACAAGAAGCTTTGAGGGGACAACTAGACATAAACCATAGCAAACGCCATAGTACCTCCTTAAAAATTCTCATTTAAGCTGGGCGTGGTGGTGCATGCTTGTAATCCCAGCACTCGGGAGGCTGAGGGAGGAGGATTGTTGTGAGTTCAAGACCAGCCTGAGCTACAAAGTGAGCTTAAGGCCAGCCTGAGCTGCATAGTGAGACCCTGCCTCAAAAAGACAAGAAAAAAAAAAATGCTCATTTGAATGTCTAACACTGGCCATGAATTTTTCTTTGCTCCAATTAGCAGTGAGAGCTTTCAGGGTCACATGTGATAAAACCTTATGGATGAGAAAGAAATAAATAAGAACACATGAATGGCTTTAAATTATGGCTTCTATTGTGTTTGTGTGACTTAGATCCTTAAGTGTGCTAAGCTGCTCAAAGTACAGAAAATTAAAGAAAATCGGAGGGATGGCCCACTGCAGGCTGCCACGATAGCCTCAGAGCCACGCAGGGATAAAGGTTTTCACTGTAATCTGTACCTGCTCACTGACCTTTCAAATCTGAGTGCAGACAGGCTGGACAGGGCAAAGCATAACCGATCTGATAAAAAGAACCTAAAATAATAAGAAACGAAATCAAAGCTACAGAGTAGAATCCTTCCATATCCCTTCTGTATCAGTCTTCAAGTGGCCTTTACCTAGGCTAAGCGAAGTCGATGCCAGAAAGGTGTCCCAAGAAACCTGTTGTGTAAGAACCACGAAGAACACAAGTTAGCTGTCCTGTAAAGAGAAAGAAAACTGCCGTAGTTTGTGTATGGAATATTCAAGAAAGGTCTCTGGGTAACAAATCAGGTCTCCAGGAGGCACTATTAGTAGAGTCTTGCGCATGTGCAGTTAGAGATGGTGACGCCATAAAAACTCTCTCTCGTTTTTTGTCTCTGTCTCTATCTCTGTCTCTGTTCCTCCCTGTCTCTGTCTTTGGCCCTGGCTCAGGCACTGTCTCTTTCTCCTTCTCTCTCTCTCTCTCTCTCTCTCTGTCTTCCTCTGTCTCTGTCTCTCTTTTTCCCTCTGTCTCTGTCTCTGTCTCTGTTTTTCTCTCTCTACTTCTTTGTCTTTCTCTGTCTCTATCTATCTGTCTCTGCATCCTCTATATCTCCCTCTGTGTCTGTCTGTCTCTCTCCATTTTGCTATCTTTTTCTCAGTCCCCCCTCTCTGTTTCTGTCTCTATGCCTGTCTCTGTCTCTCCCTATCTTTCTGCCCCTGTCTCTGTCTCTCTTTCTGCCCCTGTCTCTCTCTCTCTGTCTCATTCCCTGTCTCTGTCTCTTTCTGTCTCTCTATCTCTCTGCTTCTTTCTCTCTATGTCTCTGTGTCTCCCTCTGTCTCTGTCCCTGTCTCTCTCTCTGTCTGTCTCCTTCCCTGTCTTTGTCTCTTTCTCTTCCCACAAGGACACTGGTTTTGCTCTAGTACAGAATGCTTCCATTGCATGCTCCCTCCCAAAGACTGCAAAGCGATTTCATCTACCCAGTAGTGGAAGGGAAGCTGCAATAGTGCGAGCCAAAGGAAACTTTTATTTATTTATTAATTTATTATTTAATTTATTTATTTAGTTAGTTAGTTAGTACAGGAGCTATAGGGTCTAGGATCTACATCACAGGATCATGATGTGGCGTGACCAGGTATGTACTGATCCTTCCTGTTTTTCAGCCTCCCATGTGCTAGGATACCAGGCATGCACCACCACGTCCAATCTCATTCTCCATCTTTGCACACCCCAGGGGCCAGGCAGGCATAGCAGCCCAGGACTAGAACCCTCAGCCTCGGTGTCTGCCTAAGCAGGCACTTTAATCCACTAAGCCATCTGGCCTGGCCCCACACTTCCTTTTGTAATTTGATTGTCTGAAGGTTTTATTTGAATAACACCAAGGGGAGCTGCACAATATTCAAGAGGAAGACAATTACCATAATAAAAAAGAAACAAAAGAGCACGTGTCACGTAATGAAACAATATCTTGAGGTAATTAATTTCTCTTTCCAAATAAATTAGAATAAATAAACATCTGCAAAAGGCAGCATGCACAGCAATAACAGTCATAGATTGTTTCATGTAAATTAAAATCGACAAAAAGACCATAAAATGAAAAAAGCAATGTGTGAAAAGTGTGACAGTGAAATTTAATCACCATAAAATTAAATTTAAATGACTGAAGTAATGCCAGATGTGTAGTGGATATGTTTTAGAAAATCATTCATAACAAAATGAAATAGGAAAATATCAGAAAGCAAAGTGTGATGGAGAAATTTTTGAAATTCAAATGAGATTGTTGTCTCTATTTATTAATTTAGTGTTTAGTGCAGGGTCTACAGGGTCTAGGGTCTACCTCGTCTCCCTACACAGATTGGGTGTAGTGATCCTTCCTGATTTTCAGCCTCCTATG
>PVKA01049285.1:0-13336 GCA_004027165.1 Ctenomys sociabilis | reverse complement strand
AGGATACTAATCAGCTTTTCTTCTGGATGGTTAACAACCTAAGATTACAAGTCAGAGTTGGAGAAATAGAAGAGCCACAAGGCCAGCCAACATTTTGGCCCTAGCCTTTCAAGGTCAGCAAAGACTCAGGACATAGGAGAACCTGTACTGCAACATCATGAAACTCAGGTGAGCTCCAAATTTTCTGAACAAGGAGATTGTGGAGCCACAGATTGAAGGGATTGAAGTTCTAAAGTGTGCCTGGGGAGAGTCACATGAAGAGAAAACTTTCTCTCAAGCTCTCAAAGAAAGCAAACTGGTCAAGCATTCGCCGTGACTCATCCACATGGATGACACAGACAAAGGAACTACAGAATAATGTACAGGACTACAAGATAAACCCTGAGAGGACTTCACTGACCACATAGGAAATATAAAGTTCATGTGTTGGTATATAAGTCTTGATCTACCTAGGTCTTAACCATCCAGCAGAAAAGTATAAAAATGAAGTATGCATCGTGAGGCCATAATATTAAGTTGAGCTGTAAATGGCTATGGTAGACAATTTCTTTGAGTAACTCACTATGGTTGTAGAATGCTGGACAGTGTTGGATTGTGTTGTCGAGTTTCAGCACCTAAGTTAGTTGAATGTCAATGGAGTGCCCACTTTTGACAGGTGTAGGCAAAGTAAGGGGTATAGAAAGAAAAAATCATGATGTGTGTGTATAGACAGTACAGTTGGGATAGATAACACTGTGCTTCTACATAATTCTGTGAGGGGCAAGATCTGCACTAATGGTGGTTGGACAGGATATTATGTTGGCTTCTAGTACTACGGTCATCCACTAGGAAAACAATTATTGAATTTTTGATATAATTCAGGTATAAAAAAAAGATAAGTAAGCAGCTACATTCTTAATTCACTGGTAAGAAATATCTGCTAAAATAATATCTGTAAATATAATATCATGTATGCACCTTGTACAATACCAAAACTTTATGAAAACAGTTTGCAATGTATTAATTTATCAAATCTGTATTGTTAAGGTGTCTTGAAACTGTCTGATTGACATTTTTATTTCAATAAAATGAAAGGAAAAAAAAAGTGATTCATATGCTTAGTAAATAGTTATTGACTGAGTATCTCACAAAGCCACAACTGTACAAGATAGACTACTTATTGGCTACACAGTCTTGAATAATTGCTAATCTCAACCAGTTAGTTGTTTTATCTCATGTAAGTAAAGTTCAATAACAGGGCCAGAGAGATAGTTATAAGTACCTGCCTGGCAAGTATAAGATCCTGAGTTCAATCCCCAGTCCAAAAAAAAAAAAGAGTTCAATAACAGAGACAATATGATTAGAGACCTCAAAACACTCAATTTAGAGTAAACTTCCTTTAAGTGAATATTTAAAATTATTAATTAATATCATGAGAGTTCATAAATCCAATACATTAACCTATTCAGGAAACCCTTCCCTCACATCCTTAAGTGTTTTCTTAAGTATCACTGAAAATAAGGAGTTTATGAAGCAACAACAACCCTAAAAACTCAATGTCTGCCTATATCAAAGTAGGTTAAAAATCTACCCTTGTCAATTTCATCCATGGTCATTGTTTTTCTCTGGAGCTACATCAGAGAAATGAAAGAAATGAAACCCCTCTTCCACAGAGAGAGATTTGCATGTTTGAGGAATTTTTATATTCTCATTAATATTTCTGGATCTCTGCTTCTTTGGTCTAAAATTTTTATTCATCTGTCTCTGAAAATTATATTCCAATTCTTCATTTTAGGCAATTTTAGAGATCAGTGGTTTTGTAGAAGTACAATATCATATTTTATGAAAATATTTGTACACACATTGAAACAGAATAAGCATTTAATTGGATGGACAAAATATCTTCAGAGCTGTGTGACAGAAATGTTTGTTTCTCACTCTCCACAAGATGGAATTCCCACAACAAATGCAAGAGGCATTATATTAATGTTTTCTTCTGAGTGTTTGTCCTGGGATTTAGTGCCTAAATTTGGAGAATCCTAACAGTCAACCTATTATAAAGTAGGCCAATAGTTCCATGGTTAGATTTTCTACCTATTGGCCTTCTGCCCACTATAAAGGTCATGGACCATTAAAGAACCCACCAATGAGTGTGTTCTCTTACAGTGGGAATACAGAACAGCTACCTTAAAGCATATCATTTGGGTTCTGCACACAAGGAGGAAATCATTCTTATTTCATTTCTGTTAGAGTCAGCTTTCCAAATTGATCATAAGGTTAATTCTTTCTGCATTGTAGAGAGGGGTCTACAGGATGTTTAGAGTCTCACTACTAGATCAGACTTATAGTGATTCTCCAGTTTACAGCCTCCCAAGTGCTGGGATTATAAGCACAGGCCACCATGCTAAGTCTCAGTTGCCATCTCACTGGGCCCCAGGGGCAGGGCCCACACAGCAGGCCTGGGAATCAAACCCTAGCCCCTGCGCCTGCTTTCAGGTGCTTCAATCCACTGAGCTATTTGGCCAACCCTCATAAGGTTAATTCTTAAAACATGTTCATTAGCAGCTATCTTATGTGCCAGTACCAAACCATATGGCACTTAACTTGGCTGACAAGTGGAGATCTTGGAAAATGAGACTTATCTGGCTCCTTTATACACATTTGGACTAATTTTCAGTCCCCTCATTAAAGCTCTGATATTGACAGAAATTAATGATCTGTTGATAACTAAATATTTTCCATTTTCTCTTCAAGACAATGAACTTTAAGAGCAATTTTAGAAATCAGTGATTTCATGGAAACAGAGCATCATATTTTTTGAAAAGATTTGTACACAAATTTAGAACCAGAAGAGGAGGAAAAAATATCCTCAGAGATATGTGGACAGAAATATTCACTCCTTGCTTTCCATAGGATAGAATTCCCACAAGTGAAAAATTACACTATAGGACAAATGGATTTATTTAGACAATAAACTTAGCCAATATTTCCTGAGCTCTATACTATCATGAAGTGAGGCATTAAGCACCAACCATCAAGTCCAAGTCTATAGACTTGGGTGGGAGAACTTACTCAAAATCTTACTGGAAACCCCATTTTTCTCTCCTCTGAACTTCAGATAATGATAGCTAACCATTTACTAGGCTGAGAAATTAGTAGTTAAATTGTACATTATATAGACTGATGAAAATTGGTTGTGTTAGTGTGAAATGTTATAGGAGGATAAGATCTGACTGATACCACAATTTTCCTATTATGGTAACTAGTTGTACACACCAACTCCTAATATATAGATGCTAGACAGGAGAGGCTGTTCCATCTCAGTCTCCTTAGTATCTGGCTTAGCACCTGTCATTTACTAGGCATCTGATGAATGTTTGATGAATTGAGTTTGAATTGAACACTAATTTGAAAGTTCTTTGGGAAAATTGTACAACCTCACTTTATATCATCACCATTGTCTTGCTCAAAGCCAACATGAAAAATTCTATAACAAATTGGGAGTGAATGAACAAATAAATTAAGAAGAACTGGAATGTTTCTTCACAGTCCTCAAAACACTTAGAATCTCCTGGAGTGTTTTTAAGCACTAATTTGTAGTACACCACCACCAGAGAGTCATTTAAAATTTCCCCAGGATATTCTAATGTACTTTCAAGACTGAGAGCCAATGACTATGAATAGTATGAAAATATGAGAAAGCCTTTCTTCTTCTCTTCCCTTTTTAGCCAACTTAAGTTTTATACTTTTATATAAAATAAAACATTCTGAAAGGTAAGATGTTCTAAGATAGAAGTGATATTGGATTTTCACTGGTGTTTTGTTTTGCTTTGCTTTGCTTTGGACAATCAAGAAGTATATTGGACTATCAAGAAGTGTTTTCCTCTACTTTTGGGTTGTGGACCCCTACATGGCCATCCTTTTGACAAACACTTGACTGCTATCTCAATTATATCTGAGCTCAGAAGGCCATCCTGACCATTGTGGCTACACTCAGACTTCCACTAGCAGATTGTTCTAAGAGCCTACTACCTGTGGTTACTCTGCAGCCATAGTTTTAGCAGTTTCCTTAAAGCAGGCTTCTCTCCCTTGCTCAAATTACCTGAAAATCCTAGTTCCATGTATTCTGATATTTCCAGAAAGTGAATATTTGATAAGGGAGATGGAATTCTGGGTGTTCCATGATAAAGAGAATGTTTCAGACCTGAACACCAGGTATGATGTGCAGGTTTTGTGAGCTGGTGATTCATTTATCCCTGTTGAATAGCAAGTGGCAGTGTTCGGAGAGAACAATATACTCAGGGACAAAGTATTGGAATTGTTAATGTATTAGACTTTATATCCTTGAGAAAAGCTAGAAGAGCAGTCATTCCTATGTCCCAGATAGAGAGAATGCGGACCCAAGAACTGTTTTAGTCAATATTGGTTGTATAGTAGCCTGTTAAATAAATTTAAATCAAAATTAGTATCTTCAGAAAGTGAAATTCTTTTCTATCCTGAAAAGAAAAAATATTCATGAACAAAGTCAAATTTCAGGAGTGGAGCTGCATATATTCAAATGGGAAAACATGCACGTATACATGCTTAGACATATACTGCAAACCTTCATAGTGATGACAAATTGGATGATGAAAGTAATTACCTCAGAAATATTGAGTTTTGTAAGACTACTAGAGAAACAAAATTTTCTCAAAGACACAAAATAATTCAAACAAACATCTTAATTTTTAGTCTCCTTAGATCTGTTGTATGAAAGTAAAACTAACTAGAAAAGGTACCTGGAATCTCAATGTGAAGTCTGGATTATATACATCAGATCAGACTCTGCTAGTGGAAGTCTGAGTGTAGCCACAAGGGACAGTCGATGCACAAAGGTAGCGGGACTACAGGAATCATAAGATAGACCCAGGTTTGTGTGTAAACTCAATCACTTCTATATGTGAAATCTTGCAGAAAGTATTCAAACTCCCAATACCTCTATTTCCTCATCTATAAATAAGAAGGATAATGTCACCAAATTCTGTAAAGGTCAGCAGCAATCAATTAGCTTCTCCAAAATTCAGAATCCAGTCATTGGAAAATAACAACTTAGGGGAGAAAAGGAGAGAGGTGGATCCCTAGGTTTAGCTCTGATATTTCTTTTTAAGTTTTTGTTCAGTCGATCTCTCCTTTTGTGACGGTAAATTACTAAGGTCACCCATTAGCACTGTATCTGTGTTTATCTAATTTTTCATGTCCATTGTGATCTGTTTTAGTTGGATGTGCCAGGATTTTGTGATAATATGTTTAAAGTTCTTAACTCTTCCTGTTGAATTTTTTCCTCAGCCAGTATATAGTGATCTTATAAGGAAGGATTTGAAAGGAAAGTTGGAAATCTATTGAGAAATTGAAGAGAGAGACGACAGTGCAAATAAAGGAAGGTGTAGTCAGCCTGGCTTATGGTCTGTGGCTCATGAGAAAGAAAGAACAAATATAAAGAGACATAGTAAAAGCAGGTGGCCCCAGAAGCCTTCAGAAAAAAAATACACCAATGGAACAAAGCAGTGAATGTGGTGCACTGCTACACTTTCTGAAAAGGCATCAGCCCAAATGTCCAGCGTAACTCAGAATTGGTGCTTGGTCAGACAGCACTCTAGGGAGGGGGTAAGTGAGCATCATGCTTGCAGCACTGATGGGTTGACTTTATCTCAGGATTCTCTGGATTAAGAGATCACAGTGAGTGGGTGAAGCACATCTCCAGGAGACATTCATGATCAGGAAGCTGTGATCAGGCCAGCAAGAGACACCCAAGATTTTTCAAGCTGAGTAACTCAGGCCCTACCTTAATGACCAGAGGCTAGATTCAGCCTGACTTTCCATAGGTTTAAAAGAATCACCAGCATCCTACCCTAATCACACTGCCATGACTATCTAGCATGGCTCTGGGCTATGCCTCCTATTTTGTCTACCACTGAGAGCTGAGTCACTCCCTGAGACACTACCACAAAAATATAAATGCCACAATGTAACCACAGACTTAAAAAATCATATAGAAATTTCTTTTTTACTTTGCTTTATTTTTTAAACTTGTTCATTTGTTTTGCTTTCTGGATTTTTTTTGGATGTGAACACTGTTTCTAGCTTAGTTTCACTGTGTCATGTTCTTCTTCCTCCTCCTCTTCTCCTCCTCCTCCTTCTCCTACTCTTCCTTCCTTCTTTCCCTCCCATCTGCTTCACCAATTTCTAGGGAGCTTGGATAATATTGTTTTGTCTTTTGTGCTTGCTTCTAATCTCTTTTTTTCCTTTCTATTTCTCTATTTTTCTCTTTTCCCTTTAAAAAAAATTCCCATGTGCTATACTCTCTGTATAACTAATTTTTTACACTCAGAATAATTTCTTTCTTTTTTTCTCCTTCATTTTCTTTTGTCTTCTATTTTCACCACTTTTTCTACCTTTACTCAATGTATAGACTGCCTTCTACTCCCTAATAAGATCTTTTGTAGCACTACTCGCTCCTCCATCTCATCTCATAGAGTTTAAGGTTTTAAAGCTTTTGTTTCATATTCCTCCACTTCCATGACCTGAATCTGCATTGGTGTAACCATAAAGCATTGTGACTCTGTTGATGGCTAACTCTGTAAATTACTGTTAAATTATTTTCTACTATTAGCAGATATACAGCTATTGTATTTCATATATATATTAGCTGTAAATAAGTACCTGGCTTGCCTTAATGTTTGCATCATAAATGATGGATTTTGTTTTCTAGGAATGAGCAATATATAACTAAGCCTTTGATGTATTATTATCTAATTATCTCAAGAAATACTTCTGCAGCTACTTCCCTTGATAGTATAAGGTCACAGAAGAGTTGCAATTTCTCTGTATTTCCAACACTCATTTGTAACATTAAAAGCACTACAGTAGAGTCCCAGACAACTGATGGCTGCTCTTACTACACTGCATCTTCCTTTCCAAAAGTAATCAAAGAGGTCAACGTTTGGAGCTGTGGCAAAAAATTCTAGTCAGCTTTGCATACTGGACATCACTGTAAAACAACTACCTAGGAACAGTCTTTATACCATAAGCATGTACATTCCAGGGCACAAAACAAAGCAAACACACAAATTAATAAAAATACAAAAAAACACCTCTGCAAACCTCCATTTGTCCTCAAACTTATCCAGAGGGCACCAAGGGACAAACAATATAAGACACATACCTGAATTACTCAAAAATATAGCAGAGGAAGTTAGACAACAGACCAAGGAGATATTTATCAGGATTAGACAAGGTATAACTAACATGCAATAAAAATAATAATCAAAAAGATGCAGAAGTTCTTAGAAGATACTATTAGAAAGCTAGAAAAGCTAAAAAAAAAAAAAAATACAAATGGAAGGACAGAATTTAAGAACTAGAAAACACTGACACATTCAAAGACCAGCTACTTAAAGACAGCTTAAAACAGCAAGAGAAAATGGAACATTGATCCAGAAACTGCTAAGTGATGCAAAAATAGACTAATGTAAGAATAATTGCAATGAGTGAAAAATAAGAAGACAATATATATGTTATAAAACACTTTTCAAACTAATACTGGGACCCAGCCAAATAGCTCAGTGGATTAAAGCATCTGCAAGCAGGTGCAGGGGCCTGGCGTTCCATCCCTGGCCTGCCATGCCACCCCCACACCAAGGGCATGCTGAGACTGAGGTTAAAACTGACCATTTTGTAACTGTATATACAAAATACTTAAGATAGATATACAGCCACTTTCTCTTAATTCATTGAGAAGATTTGTACTAATAGAGTTGGTAAAGAATATCATGTCTACATCTTGTACTATGAATAACCCCTATGAAGACAACAATATGTAATGTATTAATTATTCAAACTGTCCTATTAATCAGTTTTGAAACTGTCTCATTGCTATTTGTTTCTCAATAAAATTAATTGTTTTTAAAAAGAATTTGAGACTGGGCATGGTGGCGCACATCTGTAATTCCAGCACTTGGGAGGCTGAAAACAGGAGGATCAGTATGAGTCTGATCTATGTAGTGAGACCCTGTAGACTCTGTACTAAGTACATAAAACAAAACAAATACAAAGTAAATCTATTAGAATCACAGCAGACTCTGATATAGAAACCTCAGCCCCAGAGCATGTTGCACTGAAGTGTTTAGATCCCTGAAAGATAACAACTTCCTGCAAAACATTTCTTTAAAATTGATGGAAAAATAAGGCGATTCTACAAGAAGCACTTCAAGAAATTAAGAACCACCAAACTAACACTGAAAAAACCTCTCAAAGGTACACTAGAAGGATAAAATATCAATAAGTCAAAAAGAATAAATACACCTGATGGGATGAGAAGCTAAGCAAAAGGGGAAAATGAAATTAGCAACAGAAAAATAAGTAATAACAATGTGGGTGGCAACAGACACAGATTGGAAGAGTGCATCAAGAAAGAAAACCCAGTATGCAGTATGCAAGAAATATATTTAATTAAAAAAATACAGGTTAAAAATCAAAGAATAAAAAACAATATTCCATGCAATGAGAATGTAGTAAAAGCAGGAGTTGGCATATTAATTTAAGACAAATCAGATTTCAAGCTAACACTGATTATAAGAGACAAAAAGGATCACTATGTATTAAAGGAGCAATTCAATAGAAAGAGTTAAGAATTATAAACATATATAAAGAAAATACTGGCACACCCAATTAAAATAAATAGTAATGGAAATGAAGTATCATATTAACACAAATATCACACCACCAGCAGTGATAGAGGGCCCTCAACTCCAACCATCACAAATGGAGAGATCAACTAGACAAAAAAATTAACAAGGAGTATCACAATTGAACCAAACCTTTGAAAAAATGGACAAAATAGATATGGTTACAGTTTGCATCCAAATATACACCCCAAAACCTCGTGTGGTCATAGATGGAGCTTTTTGGAGGTGGCTGGATCCTACATCATGAGCAAGTAGGATTCACTCCAAGGATGCAGAGATAGCTCAACACACACAAATTAATGAATTTAATACTCCAAAGAAAAAGAAGCAAGGACAAACATCACACAATCACCTCAGTATATGCAGAAAAAGCGTGACATAATCTAACATCCAGCCATGCTTGACAAAAACATTGAATAAAATAGGACTAGAAGGTCTCTACCTCAACCTTATAAAGTTATGACATTTTACCAAATATAGAGAAGATGAACACTTTCCCTCAAAAATAAGGCACAATATAAAAATGCCACTATCACCATTTCTGGTTAATATAGTTCTCCAAACATTAGCTAGAGAAATAAAACAAGAGAAAAAAGTCAGAGAAACATGCATGGGAAAGTAAGAAGTTATACTATTATTATCTGTTGATAAAATGATCCTCTACATAGAAACCTTCAAAACTCTACCAAGACTACTTGAAGAAAATACTTGAAATTCAACAGAGCAACAGGATAACAATGTCAATATGCAAAATCAATAGAGGTCCTGTACATCAATAACAAACACACTGAGAGAGAAATTAGACACCCAGTACTCTTCACAACAGTACCAAGAAACAAGAAATATAGAGAAATGGAGAAAAGAAGGAAAGGAAAGGAAATGGTATGTTATATGTATATATTATAGAGAGAGATAGAGATAGGTCTCTCTCTATATATAGATATAGATATATAGATATAAATTAGATTAGATATAGATAAAATGTAAAGATAGCTATACTACTAATTTCTCTTAGTTCATTCAAAACAAAATCTTGTGCTAATATTTCTTGGATAATTAAATGCTGCTATCTTATACTCTGAGTAACTATGTTAAAGATAGCCATATACAATATATTAACTATTGTTACCCTCCTATTATCTTGATATGAAATTTTATATTTTTTCTTTAAAATTAAAAAAAGAAACATGAAATAATTAGGAATTAACCTAAATAAGTGGAGAAAGACCCTTACAATGAAAACCATGGAAATCTCAAAAAGGAGATTGAAGAGGATATCAGAAAATGGAAGAATAACCCCTATTGCCAGATATGCAGAATCAATGTAAGGGAAAATGGCCAAACTTCCATACATTTATACAGACTGATACAGTCTGAATCAAAATACCAATAATATTTCTTACAGAATTGTAGAATGCAGTCCTTAACCTAATATAGAACCTGAAAAGATCAAAAAACAGTTATGGGCAACAAAGTCAAGGTAGGGGCATCATAGTCCCAGGTTTCAAGCTACACTACAAAGCTGAAGTGACAAAACAGCATGGTATGGGGATGGGGAAACAGACTCATAGACTAAGGGAACAGAATAGAAGACTCAGAAAGAACTCCAGGCATATATACCTATATTATATTTTACAAACGGGTCATATCCTTTTGCTGGAAGAAATATAGTCTCTTGAACAAATGTTTCTGATACAATTGGCTTCATGTTGGAGGGTGACCCCAGGCCCATATCTCTCACCATGCACTAAGATAAAATCAAAATGAATCAAAGATCTAAACATTAGAACAGAAACACCAAATAGGCTTGAGCTAAAGTAGGTAAAATCCTTGAAGACCTAAGTGTAAACAAAGATTTTATGAACAAAACTACAATTGCACTGGAAAAATTTAAAATAATCAACAAATGGTATTACATTAAAATTTAAAAGCTTCTGTATATCAAAGGAAAATAATAACAGAGTGAGGAGACAATCTACAAAATGGGTAAATTTTTGCCAGCTACTCCTCAAACAAGGGACTAGTGTCTTGAATATACCAAGATCTCAAAAGATTAGGTCCCAAATTTAAAGACTAAATTAAGAAATAGGCATCTGAAATGGATAGACACTTCTCAAAAGAAAAAATAGAAATAGCCAATAAATATATTAAATAATGTTCAATCTTATTAGTCACAGGAGAAATGCAAATTAAAATGAAACTGAGATTTCATGTCACTCCAGAGAGTGACATGGTGGGTCTGTAAAGTGATAAAATCACTTAAAAAATCAGTAGAAGGCCAGCCAAATAGCTCAGCAGATAAAGCTCCTGCAAACAGATGTAGGGGCCTGGAGTTCAATCCTACCCTGCCAGTCCTGTCCCAGGGACCTGGTGAAATGACAATTGAGACTGGGCGTGTTGGCGCATGCCTATAATCCTAACTCTTGGAAGGCTATAAACAGGTGGATCACTATGACTCCGACCTAGTCATGCGACTCTGAGCACTCTGTAGACCCTTCCCTAAAGCACAGAAAAAAAAAATCAGTAGAGAGGTTCCTCAAAAAACTAAAAGTATAAATTTCATTTGATTCAGGTATTCTTTTTCTAGGATCTTCCCAAAAGATTTATAAACACCATGCTGCAATAATGTATGCATACCCATGGTTAGTCATGCAATTCATAGTAGCTAAATTTTGGAAACAGGCTTTAACTTCATAAGCAGATAAACAGAGAGAAAATGTGGTATTTATACTTCGTGGAATACTACTCTGCTACAAAAAAGATAAACCTCAGTCATTTGTGGTAAAATCAATGCACATTGAGATCAAAATAGTAAGATATTTAGTGAAGTAACTCAGACACAAAGCTTCACATGGTTTCTCTTACGTGAAAATAAAAGCCAGATAATATGAAAAATGAAAAAGTACTGTATTCCAGTGCAGAAATGTATCTAGTAATGTACCTGGACTTAGTTCATTGTCTTTTGTTTTATATATTCTTTGACCAATAATTAACTTCATAAATTTTTATAAATAAAAGAAAATGGTGCTGCTTAGTCGAGCAGGTGACAAATAGGGTGGTGGGAGGGGAGAAATGGAATTCAAATGTATTGTGTATATGTACCAGTCCCCTATAGTGAATGTACTCACTACGTACTGCAAACACGTACCAGCAAATGTACAAAGAAAAGAATGATAATGACACCTTACTAAGAATTGTTACTGCTATTAAATGAAAACAGAATGTACTCAGAAGTCCTAAACCAGACAATAATAAAAATATTAACTGAATAATAGAGAAGTGTTTCCTTTATCTACCCTATACGTTTCTTAGGTGATTCAGATCATTCATTGTGCTGCTAATTGAAGCAAAAAAAAAAAAAAAAAGAAAGAAAAAAACAATGTTTTTGTACTATGCTGTGACTCTAGATGTCAGCATTTGATGAACGTACATTAAAAAAAAACTGCTCATATCAGTAGAAAAAAATATGCAAGTGTTATTTTAGGTAGCTGAGAGAACCTGGGTACGTTGCTTATACGCCAATGTGTTCTTTTCTTTATGTATGTGGTACAGGGTCTCACTACGAGCTTGGGCTCATAGTGGTCATCCTGTTTTCATCCTTCTCTGTGCTGCAGTTGCAGGTGTGCACACCACGCCAGTCTTTGTGGCCTGTTTAGCATGCCTGGGGGCAAGGCTGGCACAGCATGTGGTATCGGGGACCAAATCCCAGTCCCTGTGGTTGACCAAGCAGGCACTTATATCACTGAGCTATCCTATTGGCCCCAGTGAATCTTAACAACAGTTTAAATCATACATTTGGCACACCTTTAGAAGTAATGTATTAAAACAACAATGTAGAAAATAAATGGTTGTACTCTTACTACTAAGAAGGCTCTCAGTACTACCTGCCCAAATAATTAGCTGATCAGTTAGGACCTGGAATGTCAGATCCTGAAGGAACAGAGATGAGCGCCAGCAATTCCAGGTCATACATTCAGGGTCACTGTTGAAGGTTGTGACCTCAGAAGCTGAGATGAAAGACTTCCCAAAACAGTTTCTAAGTAAACACAGAAGAAATTTCTATCTAAACTAGGAAAATCTTCAAGTCTGTCTGTCTTAAGACTACAAATGTCTATGTTCATTTGTTTCTTTGTTGTTTTTCTAGTGCACTAGCAGAATGAAAAAGTGTGAGCTTCACAATCTGAGTAAACACAAAATTAACAAATGATTGTGGTACAGATGAGATCCACACAAGCACAATACAAGGGGATGGAGGGACTAAGACTAGATGAACAAAGTTCACAGATGAAATCATTATCTTGCCAAATCGGAACAGAATCTGATCCTGAGAACACAAAGCAATGAAAGTTGGACTGCACTGAAATGTGTATCAGATTACATGGAACATAACACATTTTTTTCTTTTTTTTGAGTGAGATATTCTTTCTTCTATGTGACTTTTCTTTTTTTTTTTTTCCATTTATTTTTATTTTATTGAAATACAAATGTCAATCAGACAGTTTCAAAACACCATAACCATACAGAGTCGATGAAATAATACATTGCAAACTGTTTTCATAATGTTTTGGTATTGTACAAGGTGCATACATGATATTATATTTACAGGTATTTATGTAGCTGAATTATATCAAAGA
>PVKA01049284.1:0-13352 GCA_004027165.1 Ctenomys sociabilis | reverse complement strand
CAAAATCTTGGAAACAACCAAGATGTCCATCACATGAGGAATGGTTGAAAAAGATGTGGTATTTCTATATAATGGAGTATTACTCAGCTATTAAGAATGATAAGTTTGAAGCATTTATACTGAAGTGGATGCCACTTGAACATATACTCATAAGTGAAATAAACCAGACACGCATTTGTAAATATCATATAGTCTCCCTAGTATAACAAGCGAAAAGCAGAAATACAAAAGGAAACGTACAACAACTAAAATCAATTGAGTCAGATAAGGCAAAGTGAATGGCATATGCTGAAAGATACCAATCAGCTTTTCTTCTGGACGGTTAACAACCTAAGTTCCCAAGTCAGAGTTGGAGAAATAGAAGAGCCACAAGGCCAGCTAACATTTTGGCCCTAGCCTTTCAAGGTCAGCGAAGACTCAGGACATAGGAGTACCTATACTGCAAAATCATGAAAGTCAGGTGAGCTCCAAATTTTCTGAATAAGGAGATTATGGAGCCACAGAGGAAAGAGACTGAAGTTCTATAGTGTGCCTAAGGAGAGTCACATGGAGAGAAAACTTTCTCTCAATCTCTCACAGAGAGCAAACTGGTCAAGCATTGGCCGTGGCTCATCCACATGGATGACACAGACAAAGGATCTATAGAATAATGTACAAGACTACAAGATAAACCCTGAGAGGACTTCACTGACCACATAAGAAACATAAAGTTCATGTGTTTGGTATAAGTCTTGCTCTATCTAGGTGTTAACCATATAGCAGAAAAGTATAAAAGTGAAGTATACATCATGGGGCCATAATATTAAGCTGAGCTGTAAATGGCTATGGTCGCCTACTTCTTTGAATAACTCACCATTGTTGTGGAATGCTGGACTGTGTTGGACTGTGGTGTTGAGTTCAAGCACCTAAGTTAGTTGAATGACAATGGAGTGCCCACCTTTGACAGGTGTAGAGAAAGGAAGGGATATAGAAAGGAAGAATCATGATGTGTGTGTATAGACAGTATAGTTGGGATAGATAACGCTGTGCTTCTACATAATCCTAAGAGAGGCAAGATCTGCACTGATGGTGGTTGGACAGGATATTATGTCAGCTTCTAGTACTACAGTCATCAACCAGGAAAATAATTATTGAATTTTTTATATAATTCATGTATAAAGAATAAGATTAGTAAGCAGCTACACTCTTAATTTACTGATAAGAGACATCTGCTAAAATAATATCTGTAAGTATAATATCATGTATGCACCTTGTATGATACCAAAACATTATGAAAACAGTTTGCAATGTATTAATTTATCGAATCTGTCTTGTTGAGGTGTCTTGAAACTCTCTGATTGATATTTGTACTTCAATAAAATAAAAAATAATAAGAAAAAATAGAAAGAAAAAAGAGAGAGAGAGAGAGAGAACAAATTTCTGTCACAGTAAAAATTCTATAACTAAATACATTAAAAATAAATAAGAAAGAAAGAATACAATAAAGTTCTGTCACAGTAAAAATCTATTGCCATTAATTCACTCTAAAGTACTAATAATCCCTCTTGGTTTGAACTCACTTATCACAATGTTCTTGCCAATTCCTGAAGCAGCTCTAGAAGTGCTATTTTATATGTGTGTTACGATTTTTAAAAGAATACACAAAATGCTGTTGCCAAGTTTTATCCAGTAGAAAGGCAGGCTCATAACGTTGCATTGTATCCTCATCCATTTTATTTACAGCGTGGCACTGTGTGACTTGTGATGCTTGGCAAAGCCAAAATAACCGTGGAGAAGAAGTACTTTGAGTAAAATCAGGACACTGATGCAAGGCAGTACAATTAAGACCACTCGTGGCAGAGAATTTACAGAATTGCTTTAAAAAGTGGTAAGGTCAATGGGTAGATGTACTGACAGAAGAGTCTTTTGATCTGGATTAATGACAGCATGTTTCCCTGTAATAACTTTTTCAGTTTACGCATTCAGTATATTTTTGGGTTATTCTCCTTTAAATCAACAAATGTACCTATTTGATTATGAGTATTAAATATATTCATATTATATATAGCACATTTTGATCCTTTTCTATGAGCTGTATTTTTATCTCGCCCTGTATGTGTATCTGTCTCTCTCGATATATATAGACCTCCAAAATAGCCTGATTGTATAATTCTTATGTAGATTTCTTGATGGATAAGATCATAATGATTAAACTTTTTTCTTTGTTATCACCTGAAGGGTTTCAGCATTGCGTAAGTGATTGCTGCTCTGCTGAGGACATTGTAGCATCCTCAGTGTGATTTCCACTTTTAGATTTCACCTCCTTATCACTTCCTTATCAAAGCAGATTGATGTCTTCTTTATTCCTTTATAGATTGCCTCAATAAAGAATTCATAACTAAATGCAATTATCATTTAGGGTTTACAGCAACATTACATTAAGAGATACTGGTAAAAAATAGACATTCCATTGAAGAATGATAGTAAGAAATAGCTGAGTGCTCACAGACTTTTGAAACTTACCTACCTTATGTTCATTCCCATTAGCCTATTAATCAGTGGCCAGCCCTGAACAATCAAAGAAACAAAATCAATTCACATATCCTGCATCTAGTCCGATTCATAGCTGCTGTCCCAAGGCAACCAATTTTCTTTAATGATACAACTGAGTAGAGGGACTCATTAACTATAGGCCCAAGGCCCAAACATTTTTTATAGCTCCTAACTATTCCAAAATCATTTTCTGCAATATGAATGAGAAAAGAAAATTCTGTGAAGGGGACAATAGAAAGGTAAGACAGTATAATAGGTGCATTAATAGAGGGAAACCAAGACATTAGCAATTGAAATATTCAACTTGTCCTATACAGTTAATATCACACTATTCTATACACTATTATTTACTTCATCACTTCAGGACAAAGACAGTTTTCTAACACCTAAAAAATTCTGAACATAGAGTCAATATAAAAATTTGCCCATACCAATTCTGCTTTTACCTTTAAAATATAATTTGTAGAATTAGGGACATTTGCATTCAACTAATATACTTTTAAGAAATATTGCCATAAGAAAAATTTATAAGGCATATGTCATGTCTTTTGTACAATCTTACATTTTTCTCAGTAAAACTAATATAAAAATCAATCAGCCTCAATGTAAACATTAGTGATAACATTTCTGACAGCATATTTTATATTAAATTTCTATCTAAGATTTCCATACAATTTACTAAATTTTCCTCATAAATTCAAGAAAACATTTTGTTTATCATAATTCTGTATCATTTCTAACAAGTTTATTCTCTATAAAAATAAAATAAATAAACAAAAATAAATTTTAGTAATGGTTTTTAGGTTAATATGTTTTTTCTGATCAAGTTGCACAAAAAATTTAGAGATATTGAGATACATATTAAATGTATTTCACGTAAATCAAATTTTGTATTTAAATGTGGCTATTAATCAGTTTAAATTTGAGCAAATGTACATTATGAATGCATTGGTAATCTACTTTGCTTTGACATAAGAAACAAAGAAGGGGCTGGGGAGATGGCTCAGTGGAATAAGCGCTTCCCTGGCAAGTGCAAGGGCCTGAGTTCAATTCCTGGTTCAGAAAAAAAAAAAAATTAGTTTACCTGTGAGTTCAATCACAATGCCTATAATTTAAGATAGTTAAGACTGTCTTATCTTTAGGTCAGTTAGAAAAAGATATTAGTGATAGCAAGTACAACCAACTAGTGAAATGAATGGCTTTGTGTGAAGAAAGGCAGATAGTCATTCTTTCAGCTTTGCCTTGAGCATTCACTTTCACGTCATTACACTCATTTATTTGAAAAGGACACCACTCTCTGGATCATGCTCCTGAAGGCTTGCTTCACTTGCTGGTTCCTTAGTGTGTATATGAAGGGGTTCAAAAGAGGTGCCACCGAGGTGTTGAGCACAGCAACTCCTTTGCTTAAGGTCACCCTCTCCTGAGCAGAAGGCTTAATGTACATAAAGATGCAGCTACCATAAGAGAGGGAGACAACTATCATATGGGAGGAACACGTAGAAAAGGCTTTTTTCCTTTGATTTACAGAAGGAATTTTCAAAATTGTCCGGATGATATTTGTATAGGAGAGAACAACTAAAGTCAAAGTGACCATGAGAGTGACTACAGCCAAGAAAAATGCCATGAGTTCTAGAAAGTGAGTGTTGGTGCAAGAGAGCTGCAAAATTGGGGAAGAATCACAGATAAAATGATCAATTCTATTGGAGGAACAGAAATTCAAGCGCAGCAGAAGGATGATTGGTGGAAAGATGATCAGAAATCCTGCAAGCCATGAGCTAAAGACAAGAAGGATACAGACTCTGCGGCTCATGATCGTCATATAATGCAAAGGTTTGCAGATGGCCACATAGCGATCATAGGACATGGCAGCCAGGAGGTAAAATTCTGTCACTCCCAAGAAGATGAAGAAAAATAGCTGAGCCATACAACTATTATAGGAAATGGTTCTGTCTCCTGTCACAATAGTGACAAGGAATCTGGGGATGCAGACAGATGTGAATGATATTTCTAGAAATGAAAAGTTCCGAAGGAAAAAATACATGGGAGTCTGCAGATTGTGATCGGCAATGGTCAGGCTGATAATGAGCAGGTTCCCAGTCACACTTAGCAAGTAGGTGACAAGAAGAAATATGAATAGCACAGCTTGCCACTGGGGATCACTCGTCAGTCCAAGAAGAATAAATTCTGTTACTACTGTGGCATTCACCATACTCTTCAGTCTTTATAAAAATGTGCTCCATTTTAGCTGCAAGTGAAGAAATAAAAAACACATTAATAAAGAAATGTGCTTAATTTTCTCTATACTTGGCTTATTGAATTTAGCATGATGTAAGTTAGGTTCAACCATGATGTCACAAATAACCATACATCAGTATCTCTTTGTTTTATAAAATTGGATGCTGTGCTGTTTTGAGCATAAATATATTACATTATATTGTATCTATCCCTAACTCAATTTTTAAAATAATGTAAAGTTCCAGTTACACAGGATAAGAAATTTGTAAGGAATAGGCTAGGTCTAATTTGTAGCATGTGTGTTACAATTAATGGTGTTCTAGTGCATTCTGAAAATTTGACTTCGGAGTAGATTTTTAGATGTTCTTGCCACAAAAGAAAAGGCTAAGTTGGTGCATGACAGGTTAATTTGGTTCACTGTAGTAATCCTTTCACAAAACACATATATCAAAATATAACTGTATACCTTAGATATGTAAAATGAAAAAATAAAGGCAAAAAAAGATACTTAAGAAATTATTCTTAGAGGCTGAAAACAGGAACATCACTATGAGTCTCATCTGTATAGTGAGACCCTATGCACCCTGTACTAAAATGCATTAAAAAAGAGAAAAACAAAAATCACTCTTACTTTCTCTTTTTACAGAAAAATGATATCATGGTACATAAAAATGAAATACTTCTTAAAAGTTGTTATTTTATACTTAATACGGTAATCAGATACTCCTCTTATTTTTCATTGTATTTTTAAATATAAGTGTACATATTTGGGAATGTATCAATGTATTCTCAGAAAACAAGAAAAATGATTGAAAAATCTATAAATAGAACACTTGAGAACTCATTTCCAGTGTAATACATTACTTTATAAAGAACTTTGGATATGATTTACTTCTTTATTTCAAAAATGTTTTATTTTAAACTATTTCTTTTTGCTTCTTCATTTGAATTTTTTTGTGTGGTACTGGGGATTGAACTCAGGACCTTGTGCTTGCCAGACAAGCACTTATTCTACTGAGCTATCTCCTCAGCTCCTCATTTGAATCTATAAAGAAACACTGTGATGAACAGGAATATTGTAACAGTCTTTAAAAAGTGTATGTATACTGTTTTTTAATCTGTTTTTATTTATTGCTTGCATATCATTGAGTCTACTCTGAAATATAAAGCAATAAGTATATAAAGTCTATACTTTTATTTTGTACACAGAAAGTGTGTCTACATATAGAAAATATTTTCAAAGTGATGAAGCACTTGTTCAAAAAATTATTTTGTTTTGGTAGACAATGAAGAAAAACAATTTAAAATTCAAGATAAGATTTTTAAAGTATCTCAGAATTTTTTAAGAAATCTTCAATATTGTGATTACTCACCTCAGACCATAAAGTTTCATCCTTTTGTATACGTTTCATAGGTTCCAGTGCTGTGTAACAGAATAATATTACCTCCATATTAAATAACCCACTTAGTAGGTGAACATTTTTATTATAAACTATAGAGACAAGATACAACTCTAATGTCTATGATCTGTTCATTGTCTTCAGATGGTATATGTCTTTCTGACTTTTGGTTTTACAAGATAGATGCTTATCAGTTACAGAGCAGAGAGAGAGTGAAGAGGCTGCACCTGGCTCCCACTCTCACAGTCATTGCAGTACATCGAGCTCCATAGAGACAGGGCTGTGGCAAGTGATAGCCGGACAGGCACTGGACACTCTGTGCCTCGCTGAGGAAAACAAGTAAACTTGGGTGAGAGAGATACTAAGAAGCCAAGAGGCAAGATATCCCCATATGTATTCTTCATGCAAACTTGCTGAGAGGAGTGCAAGAAGAAGCACCTGATGCTACCGTTAACTTTTCAGAGTTTTCTAAGAAGTACTCAGAGAGGTGGAAGATCATGTCTGCTAAAGAGAAAGGAAAATTTGAAGACATGGCAAGGCTCATTATGAAAGAGAGATGAAAACTTATATTCCTCCTAAAGGAGAAAAAAAAAAAAAAAGAAGAAGTTCAAGGATCTCAATGCGCCCAAGAGACCTCCTTTGGCCTTCTTGTTCTGAGTCCAAACATGGAAAAAAACATCCTGCCCTCTGCATTGGTGATATTGCAAAGAAATTTGGAGAAATGTGGAATAATACTGCAGCAGATGACAAGCAACCATACAAGAAGAAGGCTGCTGAGCTGAAGGAGAAGGATGAAAAGGACATCGCTGCCTACTGGGCTAAAGGAAAACCTGATGCAGCATAAAAGGGAGTCATTAAGGACAAAAAAAGCCAGAAAAAGAAGGAAGAGGAGGAGGAGGAGGAGGAGGAGGAGGAGGAGGAAGATGAGGATGAAGAGGAGAAAGAAGAAGATGAAGAGGATGAGGAGACTGAAGAAGAGGATGGTGATGAACAAGCTGGTGCTAGTGCAGTTTTTCTTTTCTTGTCTGTAAAGCATTTACCCTCACTCCTTTTGAAGAAAAAAAAATTAAATGTAAGGCTATGTAAGAATTTTTTAAACTGTACAGTGTCTCTTTTTGTATAGTTAACACACTACTGTTAACTAAAGACTTAATATGTCTTTAAATATCACTGTAATGGTGGTGTTTACTATAGCCACTAACTTTGCCTGGTACAGTATACAGGTTGTAAATTGGCATGGAAATTTAAAGCAGTTCTTATTGGTGCGCAGCACAAATTAGTTATAAATGGGGACAGTAGTTTTCCATCTTCAGCTGTCTCTGATGCAGCTTATATACAATAATTGTTGTCCTGTTAACTGAATAGCACTCTGTAATTGCAAAAAAAAGTTGCATTTCTTTTGTTGACACTCTAAGTGCTTCTAAGTAAATGCAATTTTTATTTAAAAAAAGACGGATGCTTATCTTTCCTGTGAGCAACATTCTCATTGCATGAAACAAAAGATTTATCCACATAAACTGTATCTTATAAATTGTTTTGAATCTTGTGAAAACTCATTCCATGGTTTCTTATCTTTTACTATAGTAGAAATGATTGAAACTGAATATATAGACAGAAGCATAAAAAGCTATGTCATCCTCCTTTGCCAAAATATTTATACCATAAAAAAGTCTTACATGAAGATATTGAGAAATATTAAAAATATTTTCCTTTTCTTCTATAGATCATAGAAATGTGTGGTTTAATTTTCTACATATTATAATAACTGAAATTACTTATGTAATATATATATATAATAACTTTTGTATTCCTGAAAAAAAAACTATACTTACTTTACTTTCATGGTTAATATGATCAGGCAAGCATGTTATTTTCAATGATTAACTAACTTAATTAAAAGCAAATTCTTTGAGATTTTTCAAAAGCTCTGCAATCTGTTTATCTGTCATCCTATACATGGAACAAAACGTCAAAATACTGATCCTAACAGACAGTTCCAAGAGTTCTCCTGTAGTATTCATGAGACCATATATCTATGCTTCTCAAAGAGAGATTATTTTAATACTTAAAATGAAATAAACTGTAATAAAAACAAAGAATGACATAGGGTCTTCTAAAGTATAATGGTCAATAGGAAATAATCTTCCATATAGAAGCAAGGTTAATAAAGTAGCCCTAATTTTATGTGTTCCATTTCCAGTGGACTCAGGGGGATTAGTTCTATGAATAAACAAAAGGTACCAGAGAGATTGGTGTTCTCAAGACATCAAGTTGTATGCGGCAGTATAAGTTAGTATACACTTTAGAATGGCATATTTAGAATATCATCTCAGTGCAGGCAACAATGGCCTGAACTCAAGCAGAAGACTTAGAAAGCTCACATTTTCATAATAATTTAAAACTGTACAGAAAATGAAACTAAAGAAGAGAGTTAAACAGATTAGTGAGCTCTAAGTGTTATCTGTGAGCTAAGGATGTAGCTTAGCAACACAAGGGCCTTCCTGGCCAGTACAACGTCCTGAGTTCAATTCCTGGTATCAAAATCATGTTATCTCTTTGTATGGGATTCATTCAGAAGACTGATAATTTTATTTTGAATTTCAGGATCTTTTCCCAAATTCTAATGCAGTTACTATTCCCCTACATTTATCATCATATTACTACTGATTTTCCTCTGTAATCTATAACAGCCTCATAACATTATTATTTAGAGGATTCATTTAGTTGGTATTTAGTCCCAGGGTTCCTTAAATCATATAAATATTATAAACCAAATGTGAATTGGGATTTAATAATCGAAAATGATTAGACACTGACAAAAATTTCAAGACTACTTTTTATTAAATTTAATGAGAAAAAAGGTAAAATAGATATGAAACAGTTTCAAAACAGATTAGTAGGACAGTTAAAATAATTAATGCCTTGCATATTATTGTCTTTGTAGTAGTCATTCAGAGGAGAAGATGCAGACATGATATTCTGTCTAAACAATATTAGTACAAACCTTTCTTCTCAGTGAACTGAGAGAAATTAATTGCATATCTATTCTATCTTGTATATACATATGTATTTTTTCACAACAAAGTGGTCCTTTATTTATATCTCTTTTTTTGTTTTGTTTTGTCACAAATGGGTGTTCCATTGCAGTTAGAGAAGCTGTATTTGGACAAGTCTTTAAAAGACCCTTTCATACTTGATGCCAATCCAAAGACTGTAGGTACTTGATTTCAGCAAAATAACCCAATATAATCCGATAGTCCATAATGGCAGTGAGTTATCAGCAGAACTGGCAACTATCAGAAGTGTTGACTTAAGTCTTTTACAGTTCAGTGTATTTATATAGCTTTATTTAGCTCATGGTTACACTTTTCTCCTGGTTGGTTAAGACCAAGTTAAAGCAAGACATATATAACTAAAAATGTAACTTCTGCTATCTGACGAGGTCAGTCAAATCCCCTCAGGATTTACCCTGAAATCATGTTCAGCATTTTGTGGGCCTTTTGTCAGTGTCAGCCATCTGGGTGAGTCATGGCCATTGCTTGGGCAATTTGTTTCTGTGAAAGCCTGAAAGAATGTTTTCTCTTTAGGTGACTCTCCTGAGGCAAATTTTAGAATATCCATGGTTGTTGGAAATAGCAGTTGCATTTTCTAAGGTATGTGATATTCAGACAGACAGTGATGTTAAGCTCAACTGCCTCTGTTACAGGATAATAATATCATTAAGCTTCTCTTCTTGATTTTGAGCAACTAAAGCTTGCAAAACCAAAACTCGACAGATAGGCTAAAAAGATACCTAATATTTTGGATCTAGCCCTTCAAGGTCAGTGAGGACTCAGGACATAAGAGAGTCTGTGCTATGACATTCTGTAACTAAGCGGTGTCCCAAATTTTCTGATCAAGGAGACTATGGGGCCACAGAGGAAAGTGATTGACAATGTACAGTGTGCCTAAGGAGAGTCAAGATTACTTATACCGATTCTTTAGGGGACATAAAATTATTCAGGGCACAAGATTATTATGAGTGAAGAAATTCTGAGGGCCAGGGAGATGGCTCAGTAGAATAAGCGCTTGCTTAGCAAGCACAGGGGCCTGAGTTCAGCCTCCGGTTCAGCTAAGAAAAAAGAAAAGAAATTCTGACTCACAGTGAATAATTTACTGTCAAGCATATTGTGTTAAGCTGGTGTTAGGTCCTCTTAAAGGCCAAAGTTAAGAACTTCAATAATATGACATCAATGCACACATGTTAAATTATAAGCATTGTTCAAGAGTACTTATATAGGTTACCCCTACCCAAAATGATTTAACTATCCCTTGTAAAATACCTGATATTAAACACAGGTAAGCGGAAAACCAATTTAATGTACATTGCCAGCACCATACCAACCTAATCATATCTGCAGTCCTTATTTTGAATGACATTCATTTCCAGTGCCCAGATAACAATTTTTGAAGGGCATCATCAAAGCTTTAGAGTACCCAAAATAAACATATCTAATGAAAATTAAAAATAATATATTTCTGGCAAATAGAGAAATCAAGATGCTTTCCAAATTTAGCAGAATCTTCTTTAGTAGCAAAATTTTAAAGAATAAATTGTACGAACACATAAACATTGACAGACTACACTAATTAAATTTGCGATGGTACCTTGGTCCATGAGCTTAATCTCTCCAATGTGATGCAACCACTCTGGAAAAACTTCTGTGACCAAAATGCTGAAAATAAGGGCCAGGGAAATATCTCAGTAGTACAGCTCCCGCCTGGTACGTGCAAAGTTGTGAGTTCAAATCCCAGTCCCCCACCCCCTGACAAAAACTAAAGAATCAACCACAGCTACTATATTGAGATGAAATATATAATTTAGAAGTTAATACTTTAATACGACTTTAAAAGCAGTCTCATCAAAGATTAAAGACAGGTTTCAACCTATTGTACAAATGCTTGATATTAAAACACTTAATTTAGGATTATATTTTTCTCAAGTGACTGGAACTATTTGTAAGTTGATAATAAGTACAGTAAAGGCACAAGATACACAAATATGTATAATTGGTCTTTGTGTTATAAAACTGAATATAAACTAAATGAATATATATAAGACTATATAAATAACAAAAATGGGAAATCTTATGGATACAATATATCTAAAGCCTTTAACACTGTGCATTTCATGTACAATCTATTTAACTTTCTACAATAAATAAAAAATGCTCCTTACCAAATACTTTTCCACTGTGTGTATAATATTTCATAAAGTATTTTCCCTTAGACAAAAACCTAATCACAGCCTTTGGAAGACTGAGGCAGGAGGATCACTGAGAGTTCAACGCAAGCCAGTGCAGGGACACTCTGTCTCTAAAAATTTCATTTCCAATTGGAATAGTTGCGTTTCTTGCATACTTCTGCTTTGAAGGGTGGAAAATAAAATAAGGTAGGTGGAAGTACAAAATTCTCAGGAAATGTTTTAGGCCCCTTTGTTAATGATAAGATGTCTAAGTGTGTTTGAAGTTGTTTCTGCCATTCCTAATCTGTTCCATTGATCCTCAGGTCTGGTTTTTGTTAGTACCATTTTTTTTTTGTTTTTTGTTTGTTTGTTTTTTGTATTTTTGAGACAGGGTCTCACTGTGTAGTTCAGGCTGGCCTTAAGCTCACTTTGTAGCTCAGGCTGGTCTCGAACTCACAACAATCCTCCTGTCTCAACCTCCCCAGTGCTGGGATTACAGGCATGCTCCACCACACCTGGCTAGTACCGTGTTACTTTTAATCATAGGAATTCTGTAATAAAATTTCAAGTGAAGGATTTTGCTACCTTCTTCTTTGGCTTTATTGCAAGGAATTGTTGTTGCTATTCTAAGGCCTATTCTGGTTCCATATAAATTTTAGTAATATTTTATATGGTTCTATGAATTATGCTAATAGAATTTTGATTAGGATTGCATTAACTCTGTATAGCAATTTTGGGAGTATGTCTAGTTTTATTGTATTGGTTCTTCCTTCCAAAAATCAAGGGATATATTTTCATTTTCTGATATACTATTTGATCTTTTTTTGAGTACTGTAGTTTTTAATGTAGATATTTTTGCTTTTTTCTTGAACAAAGAAAGGCTTTTTAATTAATGGTGCTGGAAAAACTGATTTTCCATATGACAAAAATTAAAATGATGCATATGTATATCACCATACATTAAACTTAAATAAAAATGAATCAAAAATCTAAATATGAAAGCAGAACCACTAAATCTGCTTGAAGCAGATTTAGTGAATAGGTACAACTCTTAACATAGGTGTATGCAAAGGTTTCCTGAACAAAATCTTGTTTGCACAGTAAATAGTACAAAGAATCAAAAACAGGTGTCACATTTTTGCATCACAAAAGAAGTCATGGAGAGGTGAAAAGACAAGCCACAGGTGGGAAAAATTATACCCCAGTTATTCTTCAGACAATTCACTAGTACTGAGAACATTAAATTGAAAAAACTCAAACATCGCAAGTTTAAAGATCCAATTGAACAATAGAATCAGAAATAAACACTTCTCAGAAGTACAAATGGCAAAGAAATACACGAAAAATGTTCAAAATTGCTGATCACTTGAGAGGTACAAATTAGAACACTGAGATTCCATCTCACTACAGAAAGAATGACTGTTATCAAGAAAACAAAAACCTCTGGGCATTTTTCCAAAAGATCTGAAAACATCATAACACAGTGATATATGTGTACCCATGTTTACAGCAGCAAAATTTGTCATAGCCAAATCTTGGGAATACCTAAAATGTCCCTCACTTAAAGAATGGTTAAAAAATGAGGAGGTATTTTTTTTACACTGGAGTATTATAAAGAAAGTTATAAAGAAAGACAAACTTGAGGCCTTTATAGTTAAATGGATGCAACTAGAGGCTATAATTGCAAGTGAAATAAATCAGGCCTACATGTGTAAATATCACATTTATCCCTAGTGTAAGAACATGAAAGAATAACTAAAATATGAAAAATATAATAGATTCAGAAAAACAAAAAGAGGTTCCAGTGAGTTGGCTCAGTAGAATAAGCATTTCCCTGGCAAGCGCAAGGGCCTGAGTTCAATCCCCGGTTCCACTAAAAAAAAAAAAAAAAAAAAAAAAAAAAAAAAAAAAAAAAAAAAAAAAAAAAAAAAAAAAAAAAAAAAAAAAAAAAAAAAAAAAAA
>PVKA01049283.1:0-13205 GCA_004027165.1 Ctenomys sociabilis | reverse complement strand
TTCAATTCCCGGTTCTAAAAAAAAAAAAAAAGACAAACTGAATAAATAACCAGATGCATGGATGGATGGATGGGCTCCCACATAACTCCAACTTGAAGAGGATCTTTCCAGTGTAACTCAAATTAGAAGTTGCTCTGCTAGAGTCAGAATGCTGAGCGTGTACCATGGCCTCCAAGCCCACCCAAGGCTCCTAAGAGCAAGAGCAGCTGAGAACCACAGGTGGTGCAGAAGGAAGGTGACCTCCCAGGAAGAGACAGGGGCTTTGGAAAGCCAGTTTCAACTCCTCAGAACACACCAACCTCACTGAGATCCAGTGTTGTTTGTTTGGGTTTTGTTGCTGTTGTTTTGTTTTGTTTTGTTTTGCTTTTTAAAGACAGGGTATCACTATGCAGTTCAGGCTGGACTTCTGCTCACTTTTGTAGCCCCTGGCTGGTCTCAAACTCAAAGACATACTCCTGGCTCAGCCTTCCAAGTGCTAGGATTACAAGTGTGCCCAGGGATTCAGGGCCAAGACCACAGGGCATATAGGGCCAAGAATTGAACTTAGATCCTTATGCTTGCCAGGTAGGTGCTTATGCTTCTGAGCTATCTCTCCATCCCCTTCAGTTAATTTTTTGATGTTGATTCAAAAAATCATCCCCTTCAGTTAATTCAACTATAGAGTTGAATTAAAGAACAAGGACTGGGGAGGTGGCTCAGTGGAATAAGCACTTCCTTGGCAAGCTCAAGGGTCTGAGTTCAATCCATGGTTCTGCCAAAAAAATGACAATAATAAAGCCCACCTATGAGATATGGTGGCTTTCTTCTTTCCATGTAACTGTTAAGAACTCAGAGGGGTGTTTCCGGTGCTGCACTCCAACCTGCCCTGTTAACAACTCATCCAGCTGCAGAGCAGCTAGGCAGGCACATTTAGAAACACAGAGGGGCCTGCTGGGCTTTCTCTTTTTCAAAGCTATGTAGAGTTTTTTCTTGGCCTTTTAGCTTCTAGTTTCCTCTTGTGGCTTCTCTAATCTGATGCAAGTGATATTTTACATTTCCTAAAACGTCTTAAAAGCTTGAAGTTTGGTAAATTAGACAGTATCATCTTTCTCCTTTGGAAGAAGAAGCTGCAGTCTTGTCCTTTACTTAAATCATTTTACGGGCCATTAATTGAATAGATAATGTTTCTCAGCAGAGGCTGAAGGGTCATTTACCATTTTCAACTCGACAACTTCCCTGGATCACAGACAGCAGCATGGAGGGTGGGGAGTGACACCAACCTCATGAAGGACACAGGCCAGGATGGCATTAGCAAAGGCCGTGTTTTTGTTCTCTCTCTCTTCCCCCAGAACCTGGGATTGAACTCAGGCCCTCACACTTGCCAGAGAAACACTTATTCCACTGAGCCAACTCCCCAGCCTCCATTCTCTCCTTTTGCATTTACATAGCAGGAAGTGAGCACCAATTTCTTCACTGTGATGAGTATTTTATTTATTTATTTATTTATTTATTTATTTATTTATTTATTGTATTTGGCACAGGATCTCACCACACAGCTTGGACCCCTAGTGATCCTCTTGTTTTCAGCCCACCAGCACTGGGATTACAGGCATGTGCCGCCACACCCAGTCTCAGTGGCCAGCATGCAGGGGTGAGACCAGTGGGGTGTGTGGCACTGGGGATCAACCCCTGGTGCCTGTGCTTGCCTAAGCGGGCACTTAGTCCTCTGAGCTATCTCACTAGCCCCTGTATTGAATATTTTAATTGTAAATTTTCTATATAGAAAAGTCAGAGGGGCTGGGCAGATAGCCGGGCAGTCTCAGCATCCCCGGCCCACATGCTGGGCTTGCCCTGGTACTCCGGGCACTATGCAGGCCCTAGAACTAGGTGTGGTGGCACACACCTGCAATCCCAGCCCCGGGGAGGTCGAGACAGTAGGACTGACACATGTTTGTGATCAGCTTGGGGGCTACGAAAGTGAGCACAAGGCCAGCCCAAACCGCACAGGTGTTCCTGTCTCCAAGAAAACAAGTGAAACCTCAGTTAGGCATGGTGGCTTCCATCAGTGAGCCCAGCACACTGGGAGGCTGAGCAGCAGGACTGCAGGATTCAGCCCGGAGTAGGCAATTTAGGGATTCACCGAGGCCCTGTCTCCAAATAAAAATAAAGAAGTCGCCGGTGTTGCTCAGTGCAGAGGCCCTGGTTCAATCCAAGTCACCCAGCATGTGGGTGGGGCAGAAGGGTTGCCAAGCTGGACACAATGCAACACACCTGTGATCACAGTGGCAGGGCCAGCCTGGGCAGTGCAGTGAGCTTCTGTCTCAAGATAAACTTAATAAAATTAACAGCCAGTCATAGTGGTGCATGCTGTAGTCCCAGCATTCAGGAGCCCAAGGCAGGAAGATCGCTTTGAGTGCAAGGCCAGCCATGAACTACACAGTGAGACCCTTTCTTAAAACCCCCAAACAATTAAATTTTAAAATCCTCTGATGTGAAAGTGTGGTTTAGAAAATCAGAAAACATTATTTGTTCTCTGAGTCAAGAACTGGGCACAAGCCGGGCGTGGTGGCGCATGCCTATAATCCCAGCACTCGGGAGGCTGAGGCAGGAGGATTGTTGTGAGTTCGAGACCAGCCTGAGCTACAAAGGGAGCTTAAGGCCAGCCTGAACTGCATAGTGAGACCCTGTCTCAAAAAGACAAAAAAAAAAAAAAAAAAAAAAAAAAAAAAAAAAAAGAACTGGGCACAAGGGCCAGGGAGAAGGCTCAGTGGAACAAGAGCTTCCCTGGAAAGCTCAAGGGCCTAAGTTCAATAACCGGTTCCGCCCCCCTCCAAAAAAAAAAAAAAAAAAACTGGGCACAAGGTCTGGGGAAATGGCTCAGTAGACTAAACACTTACCTAGCAAATGCAAGGGTCTGAGTTCAATTCCCAGTTGAAAAAAACAAAAAACTGGGCACAAAGCCAAAGAGTTCACATTCCACATACCCGTACCGTAGCCCTTGAGGTGCTCCCTGTTTTGCTAAAGCCACTAGGGGTATCACTACTGTCTGTCCTGATCTGAGGGGCACTTGGGTCTCTCCAAGATCAGCTCTGCAAGTTACTGCATCAAAGGAAGGAAGGATTTTCCCCTGGACAAAGTCCAGACGGAAATGGCTATGCACACCTGCAGTCTGGCCCCCAAGGCCAAGTCGTCCCTCACCTCCACTTGGTTGCCTGTGGTGGGAGAGTACAGGAACATGATGATCAGGGACACCCTGAAAAGTGACCTCAGTGCCATGTTCTCCTTAAGAAGGTTGGTGAGGAGCCCATGCCTTGGGGAAGAGATTCTGGTCCCAAATTACTATGCTGAAAAGATTTGGGCTGGGGGGTGTGGCTCGGGCAAATCACTTGCCTGGAATGCACAGAAGCCAGGAATTCCATCCTCAGCACCAAAAGGAAAAGGGGCATGTGCAATGCCACACACCTGTAATCCCCACACTTGGGAAGCTGAGGCAGGAGGAGCTGGGGGCCTAGCTCAGCGCAAGGGCACCGTGTTCAATCTCCAGTACCTGGGGAGAGCAGAAGAGAGAAAGTAAACTAGATTTCTCTCCTCCTTGACACGTGTAGCAGATCCAGAGAAAGACTTAGCTCCTCCAGGTGGCTGGACTTATAAAATCTACATTCAGAAGATGATGCTTGCCGGGCGTGGTGGCGCATGCCTGTAATCCCAGCACTTGGGAGGCTGAGGCAGGAGGATTGTTGTGAGTTCAAGACCAGCTTGAGCTACAAAGTGAGCTGAAGGACAGCCTGAACTGCATAGCGAGATCCTGTCTCAAAAAGACATTTAAAAAAAAAAAAAAAAAAGATGATGCTTGACACTTCTGTAGCCAGTCATGCACTTCGGAGCCAAAGAAAAGAGTCTGCAGAGAGGAAAGCAAATCAGCAGAGACTGAAGTGGGATAGGAGTATGAAAAGAGGAGGCCAGGCCCGGAAATGCAGTGTCTCTCCATGTCTGACCTCTGTGGATATCTGACCTCCAGGGGCTCTGAATCCAGGAGGTCCTCCCCCTTCAGACACTGAAACCAAGGACACACTGGTCCCTTGTGGGAGGCCTGCAGCCTGCATAGACCCCACATGCGTCCCCCTGCGCCCCACACCCCACTGATCGCTATGCTGTAGGAGCCCATCACGCCAATGCCACAGCAGCTGTTGTCCTGCTGTGTCCTTTGGGAACCATGATGAAAAATGTCTGTTCACATTCAAGACAGAATGCATTTTTTTTTTTAAAGTACTTCCAGCCTGTGGTCAGTAGCTATGGAACCAGCAGGTGCAGAGAGTAACGGTATTCAGGTCCTGGACTTGGGTTGGGGTCTGGGCCCATACAAAGCTGTGCCTGGGCAATCCATGCCACCTGAAGGCACTTCTCCACAAGCAGCTGGCTCCCAGCCAGGGTGGCTTAGGCAAGCACCCCATCCAGCATTAGAGACAAGCCATGGCAGTGCTTCCTTTGCTTCTTTCTGTCACTTACATTTTTTCTTAACTCAAGACCTTCATTGAGAGATTCAGAGAGTAGCTACGTACACAAAGTCTCCAAGGATATGACTCATAACTAAATATGTAAGAAATGGCCAGGCAACGTGGTGCTTGCCCAGATTCCTGGCCACTTAGGAAGTTGAGGCAGGAGGGTCAAAAGTTTCAGTTTAGTGCAACCTTGGGTCACAGTGAAAGCTAGAAAGGGCTGGGATGTAGCTCTGCAGTGGAGCACCCCCGGGTTTGACACATTTTTCTCCAGCAGACACTCACAAACATAGAAAATGTGTGAGTATGGCTTGGGGGTGTCACGCCCTTGCCTAGCAAGTGTGAGACTGTGGGTCTGTCTACAGTGCCAGAAAAACTAAAATCATTAAGCAAATAAAAAGTGAAGATACCATATCATTGATATCTGACAATAGAATATGAGAATGTTAACACAGCATTCTAGGCCTCTTGAAAGAAAATGTTTAGATATTTGGAAAAATCCTAAAATATTTAGCATTTTTATTCCTGTATGTGCTATCTGACCCGTGTGTGTGTGTGTGTGTGTGTGTGTGTGTGTGTGTGTGTGTATGAAACATTTCACTGTTTGATTTTGGGCTTGTTTGGTTTTTTCAAAAATAACATATGAGTAAGCAAAACCCAATACTCCAGTCTGGAGCTCTTTTTGGTAATAGCTTCATGGTAGAAGGACTCTAATCAATGTCATTAATACACGCCAGGTTCTGCCCCACACCCATGACCACAGAGTGATAGTTATTGCCTGCTCTCTGACCCTGATGGGAAGTTAACTCCCAGTGCTCTCATTTCTCTATCCCAACCTCTGGGGTAAAATAGTAACACACTGTATTTAGGAATTATACTGGCCCCATGCTAGAATGAGACTCCAAATGTTGGTCAGACTGGCCACCTCCCTTTTTTTTTTTTTTTTTTTTTTTTGAGACAGGGTCTCCCTATGCAGTTGCAGCTGGCCTTGTGCTTACTTTCGTAGCCCCCAGGCTGGTCTGAAACTTGCAAAGAACCAACCTCCTGAGTTCTATGATTACAGGCACATCCAGGGTTCTGGGGCCAGCATGCAGGAGCCAGGGATTGAACCCTGGTCCTTGCGCTTGCAAGGTAGGTGCTTATGCTTCCTCAACCCATTTTCTACTTGTGTGGGTTTAGTACTGAGGGCTGAATCCAGGGCCTGTGCACTGAGTTACATCCCTAACCCTCTTTTATTTTTTCAAGACTGGGTCTCACTAAGTCACTAGGCTCAAACTGGTACTCTTCCTGCCTCAGCTTCACAGTGCTGGGATTACAAGTGCATGCTGCCACCTTTGGCTCTTTTGAGTCTATTAAATAGCATGAACATGACTCAAACTGTACCTTCTTTGAGATTGGGGGCTGGTTAGCTGTGTTGAGGACTAGCACAGGGCCTCACTCAAGCTGGGTAAGCAGTCTACCACTCAGCTATATTTCCTGCTCTCAAGTATGGCTTCTTTTAAAATTATGTACAGGACTGGGGAGATAACTCAGCAGGCTTAAGTACCTGCCTGGCAAGCACAGGGTCCTGAGTTCAATCATCAGTAACAAAAACAAACAAACAAACAAACAAAAAACCACACAAAAACTTTGTGTAGTTGTTCTAGAACCAAGTTTTAAAGCCAGGCAAATAAGTAAACAGCTACACTCTTTTTTTTTTTTTTTTTTTTTTTTTTTTTTTTTTTTTTTTTTTTTTTTTTTTTTTTTTTTTTTTTTTTTTTTGTCTTTTTGAGACAGGGTCTCACTATGCAGTTCAGGCTGACCTTAAGCTCACTTTGTAGCTCAGGCTGGTACACTCTTAATTTACTGATAAGAGACATCTGCTATAATAATGTCTGTAAGTATAATATCATGTATGCACCTTGTATGATACCAAAACAGTATGAAAACAGTTTGCAATGTATTAATTTATCGAATCTGTCTTGTTAAGGTGTTTTAAAACTGTCTGATTGATATTTGTACTTCAATAAAATAAAAAATAAATAATAAATAAAGCCAGGCAAAGTGGTATGGTACTGTAATTGTATCACTGGGGAAGCTGAAGCAGGAGGGTTGCCATGTGTTTGAGGTCAACCTGAACCACAACCCAAGATCCTCTGTAGCAGGAGGATTGAGGCAAGTATCCAGCCTTCGGCAAGAAAGGGCCAGCTAATTCTGCTGGGGAGACATGTTAGACAAGGAAGGAGGACTCACCCAGGCCAGGACTTAACTAGGGAGGCCAGGGTTTGAAAGGTACTGGCCTCTGCAAATGACCCGCAAATGTACAGCGAGCTGAGGGCCACTCCCTGTGTAAACCCGCAGCGTTGGCTTCTTCCTAGATAATAAATGCGAGATGCAAGGTGAGCGGTGGCCAGGGTGGATCCCCAGGTCCCCCAAGCCGCCTCCTAGTCCCGGGCACCTGAGCGCCCTGGGCCTAGTCGAAAAGCTCTGGACGCTGCTTGGGGTGGGGTGGGGGACTGGCCCAGAGTCGCGTCCCCTTTCCAACTGCAACGAAATAGGGCTGAGGACACTGGATCCAGGTGTGCTCTGGAAAGGCCCGAGGCTCGGGTGCAGGTAGAGGAAGAGACCATTTGCTCTGGAATCCGGGGCCGCACAAGCTGAGGACAAACCAAAGAGGAGGCCAGGCCAGCTCGGCAGCTCCGACGGAGAATCCGGGGATCCAGGCAAGACCGTTCGCTGGGGGAGGGGGTTCCGGTGAGGGGTAAAGAGGCTGCATTTTGAGGATTTTTCTTTTCTTTTTTAGGAAGGGTTGCGGGGCTGGCTCAGGCTGCTAGGGATCGAACCGCGGTGCCCTGCGCCTTACTGCGTTTGCCCCAGCAGGCGGTTAAATAAGTGAGCGAACCCCGCAAACCGTAGAGGCTGCTTTTGGGAACAACAGGCCTGAGCTTGGGAGAAGCCTGAGGAGGTGGCAGCAGCAGGCGGGGCTGAGAGCCGAGCTCTGCTCTGAAAGCGCCGGGCAGCTCGGCCGGGCAGCTCGGCCGAGCTCTGATCGGAAGGACAGAGAACTTCCTCCCGCAAGGGGTGAACGTCCACTGGGCAAGGCACGGAGGGACGCGAAACACGCCTCCCCTGCAGACCCTCAGAGGTGCGGGCCGCCACCGCCTCTGCCCACTTCGAAGGTTGTGCGGGGTCGGCTACGTGCGGTACGCCCTCCAGCCTGCTGATACGTGCGCTCGCTGAGCAGGAGAGCGGCTCGCTCTCGCTGGGCACTCACCGGACACCGAGCACAGTGCGGTCCTCCCTCAGTGCCTTCAGGCTACAGAGCCTTCTGTGGCTTCCGAGTGACATCTGTTATTCCCGCCGCCGAGGGAGAAACTGAAGACCAGAGGACTGACGCTACAGGCCCAAGGTCACAAGTTTGTGGTCCCGTGAAGCAGGGTAGGGATCAAAGCCTTCTGACCTCCGACGAGCACACCCGGGAGACTGAATAACAAAACCTGCCCCCAACCCCGGCTGGCAGACGCACACACCCCTTAGGACATTTCTCACCCAGGTTGGCTGTTTCCTGCCTGCAATCCCAGGACTCAGAAATCTAAAGCCCCTAGAGTGAAAAGTCAAGGTCAACCTGGACAATTTAGCAACACCGACTCAAAATAGAATAAGCCCTTATTCTGGTTCCATTCTGTAAACCCAGCATTCTGAGGCTGAGGCAAGAGAATTCCAAGTTTGAGCTCAGCCTGGGCAGTTTAGCAACTTAATTTTTTTTTTTCCGAACCGAGGATTGAACTCAGGCCCTTGCACTTGCCAGGGAAGCGCTTTTTCCACTGAGCCATCTCCCCGGCCCAGACTCTGTCTTGAAATAAAAATAAATAAATAAATAAATAAAAAGGGAAAAGGCTAAAATGTAGCTCAATATGAAGTCCTTGTGATACAGGGGAAAGAAACTCCCAAACTGCTAAATGTCCTGTATGAGTTTGTGAATTTTTAGGAACAAAGGAGGTTAAAGGCAGAATGTATAGGGGTGGGAGGGACTTGGGTTCAATTCCCAGCACAGCAATAAATAAATAATGGAGTTAATTATCAAAGTTTCGCTTAATTCATTTTACCCACTTCCAATCAAATCTACAAATGTTATAATGCTATGGATCACACAGTATGTGTGCGCTTGGGACCGAACCCCAGCATATGCTGTCACACAGTAGCATTGCAACCCAAGGATTGCTGCCTTACCAGCAAGGCAGCTGGTAAGAAGTGGCGTTTACAACCTCCCACAGCTCTTTCCCTCCCCGACAGCTCTGCTACTTGAAGGACTAGTAAGGTAAATTAAAGATTTTTTAATTGCTTCTTTTTCTTGCATATTTATTTGCATTCCTAACTTTACTTAACAAAAGGTTTTCTATTTCCATAGACCAATGTTGAGAGAGAAGCTGAAGCAAAGGGCTGCAAGTAGACAATGGCTCAACAGGGTGAAGGCATTAGAGGCGGCTACCTTTCATTGTGTGAAGAATGGCCTGAATGCTTCATTTCCACCTAAATCAAGATCCCTGGAACACCCACACCTGACTCCGGACCCAGGCTCCCAAACCACTCCACCTTTGCACAACCCCGAGGCAAGAGGACCGAAAACCCCCGAAGGTTTGCACACTGGCTTCTCCCCAGCCCCCTGCAAGTCTCGGGTGTCTCGGCTGCGGATCGCTGGGCAGCAGCTGCAATTATTTTAAAGCTCACTAATTAGCTTTGCTGGGCCCTGGTGTCTGGTGCAGGCGGGTTTGTCCGGGAGGAGCTGCAAGAAGCCCGCTCCGTAGATTATTAACTAAGTGGTCCCCACGCCAGAAAGCTCCTTCTGACCTTTTTACTTTTTCATGAGCCAGTCATCAATGAATGGATTAATAGGCCCACAAAGGAAAAGTGAGGCGTTTGTGTGCAATAATTTATCCTGTAAAAGAAGTAGTAACTGACAAAGCGTATTGCATGCCAAAATCTAACATCAAATTTTACTCTTAAACGAATGCAGGTTGGTATAGCAACTGCAAAATAAACATTTCTTACAAATCCACAGAAGGAACTCAGGGCACTGCTTCTGAACTCAGGACTCGACGTCAACGTGATTATGAGCCCCGGTTCGTTCTCCCTGGCCTGCAAAAATGGGTTCGAACTAGATTCAAGAGATACTGCAGAGGGTGAGGTTATTCACTTATTTCTTAGGATGTGAGCTTTGCATGACCAGCACAGAGTATTTTATAATCATTCAAAACAACACTTTAGGGGTTAGGGAGATAGCTCCGCGGCATAAGTGCCTGCCTACCAAACACAAGGTCTTGATTGATTCGATCTCCAGAACCAAAAAAAAAAAAAAAAAAAAAAAAAAAAGACTTTAAAAAAGTTAAAGACAGGGGGCTGGGGAGATAGCTCAGAATAAGTGCTTGCCTGGCAAGCACAAGTCCCTCAATTCAATCCCCAGTTCAGCAAAAATATAAAAAAATAAAGACAATGCCTTTGCTTTCGGCTGTTGGCTAGGACGAGGCTAAGGTGCAACCTTCTTCGGTCCTCCTGAATTCAGGCTCATCCCACACCAGCCACCTCCAGCGTGCCGCCCAAGTTCGACCCCAGTGAGGTCCAAGTCGTGTACCCGAGGTGCACCGGTGGTGAGGTCGGCGCCACATCTGCCCTGGCCCCCAAGATCGGTCCCTTGGGTCTGTTTCCAAAAAAAGTGGGGAGGGCCGGCGGTATAGCTCAGCGGACTAAGCGCTTGCTTAGGTAAGCGCAGGAACCAGTGTTCGATCCTTGGTTCCCCAAGCCGCGCCGGCCCCGCCTTCGGATGCGCTGAGCCAGCGATGCAATCCGGGCGTGGTGGCGCGCGCCTGTAATCCCAGCACATGGGAGGCAAAAAGCAGGAAGATCACTGTGAATGTGGGCTGCATGTATAGTGAGACCCTGCACCAAAAAAATAGAAAAAAAAAAAAAAGCAAAAAAAGTGGGGAATGATGTCGCCAAGGCAACGAGTGGAAAGGCCTATGGATTACCATGAAACTGACCATTCAGGACAGGCTCAGACTGAGGTGATGCCTGCTGCCTCTGCCCGGATCATCAGAGCCCTCAAGGAGCCGCCAAGAGATAGTAGGAAGCAGAAAGACATTAAACACAGCGGAAATATCATTTTTGATGAGATAGTCAACATTGCCCGACAGATGCGGCACCACTCTGCTCTTTAGCCAGAGAACTTTCCAGGACCATTAAGGAGATCCTGGGGACTGCCCAGTCTGTGGGCTGCAATGTGGATAGCCGACACCCTCATGACATCATAGATGATGTTAACAATGGGGTTGTGGAGTGCCCAGCTAGCTAAGGAGCATAAGAAAATACATCAATAAAGAGATGATCTGACAAAAAAAAAAAAAAAAAAAAAAGACAATGCCTTGTTATGTAGTTCAGGTTGACCTTGAACTCACTTTGTAGCCCAGGCTGACCCTGAACACGTTGCAAGCTCCTGTCTCAGCATCCTAAATGCTGGGATTAAGAGAATGTGTCCCATGTGTGACAAAAAACAACAACAAAAAAAAAAAAATTAAAAATTGACACAAGACAGCAACCACTGAAGAAGAGTATCTGTAGTCCTCCGCTATCCCATGGCCGTGACTAAGGGCCACAGGTGACTAAGAATATGAGCAAACAGGCACAGCAGCCGTCGTGGACATCTCACCAAACACACCAAGTTCCTGGGGGACGTGATCTGGGAGGTGTGCCGCTTCACCCCCTTTGAGTGGTGTGCCATGCAGCTGCCCAAGGTCTCCAAGGACAAATGCGCCCTCAGGTTCATCAAGAAAAGGGTGGGAACGCACATTCTCGCTAAGGGGAAGTGTGAGGAGATGAGCAATGTGCTTTCTGCCATGAGGAAGGCAGCTGCCAAGAAGGACTGAGCCCTTCTGGAATAAAACTTTGCATTAAAAAAAAAAAAAAAATTGACACAATATTGACCTTCACCACTTTTTTTTTTTTTTTTTTTTTTTTTTTTTTTTTTCTTTCACCGCTTTTTTTTTCTATTTGGTATTGGGTCTTGAACCCAGGGCTTTCCACCTGAACTATACCCTAGCCCTACTTTTGAGCAAAGACCTCCATAAACTGCCCAGGTTGGCTAGAGTTTATGACCCTGCCTCAGCATCCCAGAGTACTGGTGATGTTGGGGAAAATAATATTATTCCCAGTTACTCCCAATATGTTAGCTGCCAGATATGGCAAATTCACTTTTCCCAAAATGGAAGAATGACTTCTAAGGAACAATGGAGGTTAAGAGTAGGAAACATTTACTGAGAGAGACAGCTCCTAAGAGACCAGGACTGAAAAGTGGGTTGCCCACTTCTCAAAGGAAATTTTATGAGCAAATTCAAGAAATTGGTACAATGAGGGTCAAAATATGATCAACCCGGGCTGGAGAGATGGCTCAGTGGAATAAATGCTTCCCTGGCAAGCGCAAGATATATACATATAATCAACCAGTAAGACTGCAAGCATAGCTGCTTAAGTAATATCGATCCAAAGCAGAAGCAGGTGATAGGTTCTGGCCCTGCCTAACAGCTGGAGGAAAAAGAACATTTTTAGGAAGGGCTGGATCAGGAGGTGGGGGGACTGCTGCCTATCTAGGCTCCTTTGGGACTGGGTGATATCAGTTATAGGATAATCTTGAATTTATTGCTCATCCCTTGGGGAGGATGCAGGCCTGGCCATCCACAGATGGGCCTCCGGCCACAGTTGTTCTCATCTTCTGCACGGACTTCCTGTAGGGCCCAGCCCTGTCCGACTGCCTACCGTTCTACCTAACTTAGCTGTCTAAAATACTGGAATTAAGCCGGGCATGGTGGCGCATGCCTGTAATCCCAGCACTCGGGAGGCTGAGGCAGGAGGATTGTTGTGAGTTCGAGACCAGCCTGAGCTACAAAGTGAGCTTAAGGCCAGCCTGAACTGCATAGTGAGACCCTGTCTCAAAAAGACAAAAAAAAAAACAAAAAAAAAAAAAACTGGAATTGGGATGGGGAGATAGCTCTCAGCAGTTTAAGCACCTGCCTGGTAAGTGCAATAACCTGAGTTTGATCCCAGGTACCACATACCATGCCAGCCCCAGAACTGGGCAGGGTAATGAATTCTTGTAATCCCAGCACCAGGGAGGCTGAGACAGGAGATCACTATGAGTCTGAACTGTGTAGCAAGACCCTGTATAAAAAAAAAGTTAAAATACTGGGATCTCAGGTATGTACCTCTGTGCTGGCTGTCAATTTCTGCCTCCCCTTAAGTGACAAAATAGAAAGGCAGGCAGGATGTAACTGTATTTCTCTTATATTATTTTGTTCATGCTGCAATGCAAACCAGGATCTTGAGCATGTAGGCAAGTGCCCTACCTCTGAGCAACCAAGCCCCAGGAGACCTTTAGGGCACAGTGTTAGCTGAAGTTCAAAGCTTTCTGCTTCCCCCTTACATTTTTCCAGGTACCTGATTTTGTTTTTTTTTTCTTTAACATCGTCCTTCACATTTTGTGTGAAGGCAAAATGTTGTGCTAGACAGAAAGACCCAAATCTTCTGTTTGACTTGTGGTGTGTGTGTGTGTGTGTGTGTGTGTGTGTGTGTGTGTGTGTCTAGGAAGGGCACGTGTACAAATAGCTATCACACCTGTTATGGTGGTCTGTGGGGAACCAAGGTGGACGTTGGAGCCCAGCCCAGCACTTTGGCAACTTAGCTAGAATCTGTCTCAAAATAAAAAAG
>PVKA01049282.1:0-2500 GCA_004027165.1 Ctenomys sociabilis | reverse complement strand
CCGCCAAACCGGCCCCCGCCGCAGCGACACCGCCGCCAACCCCCGTTTGCACGGGGGGCCGGAGAGCGGCGGCGCGGACCGCGACGGGGACGGGAAAGGCAGCCGGCCCGGGAACGGGCCCGAGCCCGAGCAACTCCCCAGCGCACACGCAACGCGCCGCGGGCAAACGGAACAGGCGGGAAAAGGCGCCGGGCGGGCGAGCGGGCCTACCCCTAGGAACACCGCCGCGGGGAACAGCGCGACGTCCGCCGCCCCGAGCCACAGAACGCACGGCCGCCCCCGGCGGCACGGCGGGGGCGGGTCCAGGGGGCCGACGGCAGATCCTCCCCCACGCGACACCACGGCAGCGATACGACACCGGGTCGGAGAGCAGAGCCCGGCCGGGCAAGGAGGAGCCGAGGCCACGCGGCAAGGCCCGGCACGGAGACGGCAGCGGCCGCCGACGAGAGGAGATCTTTGCCAGACTATATAAGGTGGCGAGGCCGGGGGTGGCCGCCGGTCACGCGCGGGGGATTCCCCGGGAAGCATCCCGGGGCGCTCCGGCCGGGCCCGGCCCGAGGCAACGAGCGGGGTCTCACCGCCAGCGCCCTCCTCGGCACGTTGGCAGTCCCGCTGACGCGCCCCGGGACGAGATGCCCGGCAGGTCGCGCCCCGGACGCGAGCCCGGGGTAACACCTCCACACGGGGCCGGGATCCACCCTGCCCGCCAGAGTCGCGGAGCTCGCCACCCCAGCCAAAAGGCTCCACACGCCCACGACACCAACCGACCGTCCCACGGCCTTCCCTCGCCCTGCCGAGCGTGCCCCGGCAACCAGGACCCGGGCGGACCCGGGTGGATGCAGAGCAGCGCGGCGGGCCTAGGCAGCCCGGGGAGGGCCAACGGCGGCGAGCAGGGAAGAAAAGCGAGCGGAGCGGGAAGGGGCCCGCCAGGCAAGGCGAGGGGAGGCGAGGCGAGGCGAGGCGGACGCTCGCGGAAGAGCTCACGGGAACAGGTCTCGGGAGCCGGGCCGGGCCACCAGGGAAAACCACGCGGGAGCCTCACCGCCACCCGCAAGGGCGGCGGCCCCGCGACGCCCGTGACGCCGAGCCGACAAAGCCTCCGACCGACCCCCGGAGCTTCCCCCTAACGAAGGCCAGACCACGCCGCCGCCGCCGCCGCCGCCGGGGACACCCCCCCGCGCGACTCAAACTGCAGGCAAAGACATCCTGACAAGCGCCGAGCGGACACCACCGCCCCGGCCGGGCACACCCACGGGGCGCCAGCCTCCAAAGCTCGACGGGCCCGGCCCCCCTTCCCCGGTGGAACGCTCCCGCGGGGAAACACGGGGAAGGCCCAAGGCGGCCCCAAGTCCCCGCACGCACACACGTGCCACCGCCGGCGCCGGTCGAGGCGAGGGGACCGGACGGGCGGGCGGGCGGACAGACGGAAGACCGCTCGCATGGGGGACGCGGAGAGACGGCGGGTGTGAGGGACGGGGCCCCAACACACCCCACTCCCGCCAGGGTGGGGAAGCGCGCACGCGCGGCACCCCTCTCACACAGACGAACGCGACAGGCACCGGCCCGGGCCCGGCGGGACCCTCCCCCGACTCGGAGGGGGGAGGCGCGGGCCGCGGTCTCAAGGTCGAGAGCGAGCGCTCGGTCCCCACCGCGGGGGCCGGCGGACCCCTCTCCTCCCCACAGCGGGAGCCAGGGAGGCGGGCAAGCCCTCACCCACACAGGCGCCGACACGGAACGGCCGCCACGCGGCAACGTCGTCGGGCACCGCACGGGAAACGGAAGAAAACAGAGGGGGTGGCCACCGCGAGGGCGGCAAGGAAACACCCTCTGCTGCTTAGGATCGCTAGAGAAGAGAACTTTCTCCCTGAGGTCGGGCCACACCCGGCCCCAGCGCCTCCCATCGGGACGCGAAGGCAAACCGCCAGAGACCTACCGCTCCGTGCAGGGGGTGGTTTCTAAAGTCACGCGTAGAGAATCGGGGCGGCATCTCGAGCGTCCGCGGCCGGGACCTGGAGCCCGCCAACGCACACGACAGGCCGGGCTCCCGCCACTCGTCTCGCCGGATGGAGAGACAGGGACGGTCGCTCCCCCCCCCTCAAGGAGAGAGACGACGACACGGCAAGCCGGCGACAGACCACCTCCCGTCACCGGCCCGGCCCACCGCGGTCGCTCACACGCCCGCGGGCGCCCCCCCCGCGGAGGGGAAACGCACACGCCGGCGCGCGCTCAGCCCTTTCCGCCTCAAAGGACGGCACCCCAACCCGCCCCCGCGCCGGGGCGGGAGCGGGAGCAGCGAGGTTCCCCCTCCTCTCACCGACTCGAAACCCCCCGGGAGCAGGCTTTCCCGACAGGGACGGAAAACCCTCACACGGGCGGACAAGACCACGGACGGCAGGCAGCCCCCCAGACGGGGAAAGGCACTCGGACACGGGAGCGGCAGCGATCCTCAGTCTCAGGCACCTGGGCAGACAACCTGGAGCGTTCCAGGAGCACCACGAGA
>PVKA01049281.1:0-13338 GCA_004027165.1 Ctenomys sociabilis | reverse complement strand
TCATGTTTTGAAAAATCTATAACATGTGTATCGTTGTATGTTACCCTGTTTATGTCATTTTTTCTCTTTGTTTTTGCCTGTATTTTTTACTCTTCAAGTTAAAATACAAATAAATAAATTTTAAAAAATAAATAAAATAAAATGGAAATCTACGTGTGTCAAAAACAATAGCATGTTGGTTTTAGGAGCTCTATGCAGATCTTACAACTTACAGCATTGCCAATATCTAAAAGGAACCTGACATTATACATTTTCTTCTACATTTCCTCTTATTTTAATCACTAATTTCTGTTTAAGATTTTCTCATCATAAAAATGTGTTGTAATAAATAGTATTTTCCAGCAAAATATAGAGACAGAGATGAAATCACTTAAAGAGTATAAGGAGTAAATACCAGCACTGGACTTAAAAGTCCACACACAGGGAGAGAATATCCTACTAAAAAAATCTCCATGGAAGCCACAAATGCTCTTTACTTCTATAGTCCCTGATTTACAGTATCCATCCCTTCAAGAAAAAAAGACATGAGAGGAGAGAGCCCTATATTATTTTTCAGAGAGAGAAAAACAGGCAGATAATACAGACAAAGGTAGAATAGGAAAACAAGAGAATAGCGGATCTCTCAGCACCCCCAACTCTCCCAAGGCAGATCAAGGAGCCAAAAGGGAAAAACAAAATAAATATCAGATAACAGAAATATGCAAAAAGTTCTTAGAGAAAATGAAGAAGATTGATGAGTTCCAAGCAGAGACAAACAAAAAGTTCATAGCAATTACACTCGGTAAGGCCATGGTCAAGTTTAGGGAAATGAGTTTTAAAAATGGACAAGCTGTCTGAAACAGCTCAAAATTTGAACGCCAGATTCAAGGATATGGAATCCTCAAAAAGATGTCAGACAGAATATTTTATCCTTATGCTGACAATAAAATAGTGAATTGCATAAAGAATTCAAAGATACAAAGAAAGAAAGGAAAGGAACAAGAGAAGACAATCCAATAGCTACAAAACGACAAAAAAAAAAAAACAACTAAGGTTAATTAGAGTTAGAGAAAAACTAGAAGATAATAGATGGTTCACTAATATGGTTAGAGAGATTTGAAAGAAAATTTCCCAAATACAAGAAAAGAATTTAAAATACAAGTAAGTTATGCTTACAAAACACAAACAATTATGATGAAAGGAGTTCATTAAACCATAGCTTCATTATATTCACAGATATTCAGAAATGAAACAGGATTTAAAGGCAGCCAGAGAAAAATGGGGGGGAAAGCATATAAAGGCAAACAAATTAAAATCATAGCAGATTTCTCAGCACAAACCCCGAAGACCAGAAGGGCTTAGACCAATGTATTTCAATGTATTACTCCTAAAATGGAGTAACTTCCAATCCAGAATAACCTACTAACTAAAACTAACCTTTAAAATAGATGGAGAAATAAGATATTTCCATGAAAAGACCAGCTTAAAAGACAATAATACTAAATCAGCTTGGACAAATACTCAAGAAGATTCTCAGAAGAAACAATGAATTAGACACAACTATAAACATAGAGGAAAATCACAATTCCAATGGATGAACAAAAACAAAAACAACAGGAAACGAAAAACATAATAAATGAACAGAAAAAGAAGGCAAGTATAGTAAGCAACCAACACATCTCAGTAATGTCTCTCAATGTTAATGGACTCAACTCTCCAATCAAAAACACAGAATTGCAGACTGTAACAAGAGCCAGAATCCAAAACTCTGATGTACTCAAGAAATTCATCTAATACAAGAGGATACCCTCCAAGACCAATGATTAAATGATAGAAAACAATATTTCATGCAAGCAGTGCACAGCCCTGATAATGGGCATAGAAAGCTTCAACTTAAAATTGTTTAGAAGAGACAAAGGACATCAATAAGAGTTAAAGACAAACTCAATAAGGGATAACATTGATAACTTTATATATCCTGAATACTGTAACATTCATAAAACAATAACTGCTGAAATTAAAAAGTAAAATAAACACTAGCTAAATCACAATATGGGATTTTTAACAGCCAACTATTTCAAAGAGATAGATCAAATAAAATAAAAAGAAATTTAAGACATAAAACACACTCTTGAATAGAGTTAATAGATACATGAAAATTGTACAAAAAAAACATACTTAACTCATAAAGAAACTCATAGGTTGATAGGCAAAGTATGTAAAACAATAATACACAACCCAGCACCTCAGAAAAAAACAGGGGTAGCAATCCTTTTCATAGACAATCTCAACATCAAACCAAGAATGATCAAATGAAATAAAGAAGGGCCCTGTACAGTAGTTAGGGAAAAAAAAATTAAACAGAAAGTGGCACCACTCATGAATATGTATGCACCAAATACAGCAGCACACAAATATATAAGAGAAATCTTAATGGATGTATAAAATCTAATATCCAACACTACAATATTAAGAGGAGACATTAGCACTCCCTTCTCCCAAAAACACAGCTCAAGTAGAAAAAAAAAAAAAAATGACTAAAGTAGTAGCAGAACTGAACAAGAGCATGGAAAAACTGGACTTATTGAACATATACAGAGTATTCCACAGCTGAATAAACATTTTTTTCAACTGCACACTAGTAATTTTCTAAAAAAGACCACATGCTAGTCCATAGGTCATGCTTAAGTATATACAAGAGCATAGAAATTATCCCATGCATAATATCTGACCACAGTGCAATGAACCTACAAATAAATGAAAAAAGAAACCAGAAAAACCCCCAAATACATGGAAATTAAAGAACAACCTTGTCAGCAACCAATGGGTCACACAAGAAATTAAACAAGGAATTCAACAGTATCTAAAATTCAATGAAAATTCAAGCAAAAGTTACTGGAACTTAGCTAATGCAATAAAAGCAGCTCTTAGAGGAAAATTTATAGATGTGAAATAACACATTAGGAAAACATAATGGGAACAAAAAACACCCTAATGCTACAACTCAATTGGGTAGAAGATGAAGAGTGACCCAAACACAAAAAGCAAAGACAGGAAGAAAGCATGAAGATTACAGCACAAATTAACTCAATTGAGATGAAGAAAACAGTTCAAAGAATTAACAAATAAAAAACTGGTTCTTTCAAAGATTAAATAAAATCGACAGGCCCCTAGCTAAAGTCATCAAAAAGAGAATAGAAAAAACTCAAATACAAACAATAAGGAATGAAAAGGGTGTAACTACCACAGACCCTGTTGAAGTCCAGAAGATCATCAATAACTACCTTGAGAATCTTTAATCTCACAGAGCAGAAGACATTGAAGAAATGGACAGATTCTTAGAAAGATAAAAATTACCGAAACTGAATCAAGAGGATATAAAAACTCTCAATAACCAAGTAACAGCCATGAAATACAAAATATAATTTTAAAAAATCTACCAACAAAGAAAAGTTCAGGTCCTGATGGAATCAGGCCTGAATTCTACAAGAAATTTACAGAAGGTATAAGCAGTATAATCCTCATACTCTTCAATGAAATTGAAAAGGAAGCACTCCTCCCAAGATCATTCCTGAGGCAAGTATTATACTTATACCAAAACCAGGGAAAGATGCAACTAAACAAAGAGAACTACAGGCCAATCTTCCTCATGAACATAGATGCAAAAATCCTCAATAAAATCCTAGCAAATAGAATACAACAAATCATCAAGAAGATTAAACATGTCCAGATAGGATATATCCCAGGGATGCAAAGGTGGTTCAATATGCACAAATCTATAAATGTAATATGCAATATCAATAAAGTCAAATCCAAAAACCACATGATCATCTAAATTGATGAAGAGAATACTTTTGACAAAGTCCAACACTCATTCACATTCAAAGTCCTAAAGAAAATTAGAATACATGGCTTTTACTTCAATCTGATAAGAGCCATCTATGAAAATATAAAGCCTAACATAATTCTAAAGGGGGAAAAACTAGAAGCTTTTACTCTGAGATCTGGTACAAGTATGACCTCTTTCATCACATTTATTAGAAATAGTTCTGGAATGATTAGCTTAAGCATTACACAAGGGAGAGAAATGAAAAGAATAAGAATAGGTAAAGAAGAAGCTAAACTATTATTTTTTTTCTTTTAAATTTATTTATTTATTTATGTATTTTATTTTATTTTTTTATTTTATTGAAGTGCAAATATCAATCAGACAGTTTTAAGACACCTTAACAAGACAGATCCAATAAATTAATACATTGCAAACTGTTTTCATGTTTTAATATCGTACAAGGTGCATACATGATATTATACTTACAGACATTATTATAGCAGATGTCTCTTATCAGTAAATTAAGAGTGTAGCTGTTTATTTATTTTATTTTTTATACCTGAATTATATCAAAAATTCTAAACTATTATTATTTGCAGATGACATGATAATTTATTAGGAAGGACCAAAATACTCCCACCAAGAAGCTACAAGGATTAATACAAAAAATTCAGTAGCATACCAGGATATAAAGTCAATACCCAAAAGTCAATAGCATTCCTCTACACAGACAACAAACACAGTCAGAGCGAAAGTAAAGAAACAATACATTTTATAATAGCACCATGGAAAATGAAATACTTAGGAAATAATGAAACTAAAGAAGGCAAAGATCTATTCAATGAAAATTACAGTATTCTGAAATAAGATAGTAGAAAATTCCAGAAAACTGAAAGATATTCCCTACTCCTTGATACTAAGAACCAACATTGGGAAGATGTCCATACTCCCAAAATTGTTACACAAATGTAATGCAAACCCTATCAAACTACCACCAACATACCTCACAGACCTACAAAAATTGTTCCAAATATTTATATGAGACCAGAAAGGACTTGATATATTAATGGCAATCCTGGTCAACAAAGACAAGACAGGAAGCATTACATTTCCTGACTTGAAATTATACCACAAAGCTACTGTAATAAAATCAACATTGTATGAGCAAAAGAAAAAGAAACAAATCTGAGGATCAATGGAATAGAATATAACATGCAGAAGCTACTACAAACAGACTCAGGCACCTGATCTTTGACAAAAGGGCCCACCATGCTTACTGGAAGAAAGATACCCTCTTTAGCAAATGGTGCTGGAAAAACTGGCTCTCTACACACTAAAAACTAAAACTTGACCAAGATCTATCACCATGCACTAAGCTAAATTCAAAACGAATGAAAGATCTAAACATTAAAACAGAAACACTAAACCTCCTGGAAGAGAAAGTAGGAGGAACTCTTGAAGACATAGGGGTAAACAAAGAGTTCATGAACAAAAATCAAGTCGCACAGATATTAGTTGAAAGAATTAACAACTGGGACCTTCCCTTATTCAGAAGTTTTACACATAAAAAGAAATTACTAACAGAGACCTACTGAAGCTCAGGCCCTGCGAGTGTAAGAGAGAGCTTCTACACTCCCCTGTACCCACTGGTTCTCTCTGGACTAATCCCAACCCACCTTGTGAGTGAGAACTTCCTCTGCATTCTCAGGATCCCTCCAGAACCACCCAAGCCCAGGCCCTGCGAGTGTATGGGAGAACCTCTGCACTGCCCTTTGCTCGCTGGACCTCTCTGGATCAAGCCCAGGCCTGCCTTGTGAGTGAGACCTTCTGCTGCACTCTCAGGACTCCTCCCGACCCACTCAAGCCCAGTCTCTGCAAGTTTGTAGGAGACCTTCTATGCTCCCCTGTGCCCACTGGACCTCTTCAGACCAAACCCAGGCCCTCTGTGTGAGTGCCACATTTTGCCATGATGTCAGGACCACTTGACCCCTTCAGAGCCAGCCCAAGCTTACTTTGTGAGTGAGAATTTCTGCTATGCTCTCAGATCCCCTCCAGAGCTGCCCTCTGAGTGTGTGGAAGAGCTTCTGCACTCTCCCTATGCTCCCTGGACCCCTTGTGACCTAGGCAAGGCCTGGCATACAGGCCTGGGGTGAAACACTGCACATGAAGTCCCTGCATAGAGGCTAGGGGCCAAAACCATTCAGCTAATACAAAGGCAGAAGGGCAGAATAGGTTCACCTTGAGCAGGAAGGAGCTGAGTACAGTAGCAGACTCAAGCCATGAACAACTGGATGAACTCAACCTTAGTAGATCTACACCCAAATTTTAGTAGGTGCTTAGGTTTTAACTGTACCAAGGCTCTACACCAAAAGTCAGAAGACAGTGCTATACAAACTGACAAAGAGGAGCAAAATGCAATCTCAAAGCCCAAGTCCACAAAGAACAAGTGCACAGGAAACTAGTACAGCTGAAATTACTGAATTAATAGTGTCTGAAGTAAAGAAACAACATCAGAAAGGTATAAAGGAACTCACATAAGAATTAACCTCAAATAAAAAAAAAGAAATCTCTGATTTAATAGCATCTGATGTAAAGAATCAAAGAAACATATGGAGGAAATCAGATCAAAAATAATCTCTGAAGTAAAAGAATTAATAACTGATTCTCAAGAAGACACTGGTTAAAAAACAAATAGACAAGCATGAGAGGTACGGCAAAGAGTAAATAAAAACAGAGACAATATTTGGAATGCATAAGCAGGTGTTTTCATCTGCTGAGCTATCTGTCCTGCCCTAAGAATTTTCTGTTAAAGAACACATTACCCCAAAAATAGATTGCAAAGGATGTAAGTATCAGAAAATGGAAAGATATTCCTTGTGATCAGATAGGCAGAACTATTATAGTGAAAAGGACCTTACTTCCAAAATTGTTATGCAGACTTAATCTTATCCAAATCAAAATGCCAAGAGCGCAACTTACAGAAATAGAAAAAAAAAAATTGTAAAATTCATATAGAACCAGAGTGGATAAAGAATTACACAAGGAATACTGCACAGCAAAGGCAAGGCAAGGGGCATCACACTCCTCTAACTTGAAGTTATACTGCAAAGATACTATGGTAAAAACTACATGGTACTAGCAAGGAATGGGACGCGGGGATCAATGGAGCAGAGTGCAGCACTCATGAATGGCTCCAGGAGGATACAGGGATTTCAGTGTTGCGTTGTTTCTCTGGTGTGGGAAACCAGGGGGGGAGCTGGGGGGTGGGGTGGGGGAGGGATGTTGAGGGGAAGGCAAGGCATGTTCGGGTGGGGGGGGAGGCTGTCGGGGGGCCGGGGGGAGAGGGGGATGGAGGTGGGATGGGGCCGGTCATGATGGCGCATGCTTATAATCTCAGTACCTGGGAGGCTGAGGCAGGGAGATCTCTGCAATTGGAGGTCAGCGTGGGGTACAAAATGGCTTCAAGGTCAGCCTAAATTTCATAGTAAAACACTATCTCAAAAAGATAAATAAACAAGAACAAAAAAAGAAGGTGGAAGTTGTGGTAGTTGGTACATTGTGTCAACTTGGCTGACTGGGCTCCGGCAGTTCTCAGTGTGGGGGTCCAGTCCTGGAGGTGGGCAGGGCCCAGGAATTGAGAAAGGCTTCCTGCAACCCTGTCTCATTTCCTGCTGCCCAGCCCCACTTCTGTTGAGAAGTCCCAGTCTTAAGAGGAGCTTGACCTTCGCAGCCGCAGCACTTTGGAGGATCTCTGATCTCTATGAGCTGCTGTTTTTTGCCTTGGAGCCAGCATAATATGGACTGAACCCTTCAGTAACTATAACTTTTCCTTCCTTCAAAAAAAAAAAAAAATAGACAAGATTAGAAAAGTGACAGACTCCTTGAATGAGCAATACAGGAAAGAAATATATAGCATGAAGCATAATCAAAAAGATATAGAGGAACTTAAAATCTCAATCACAAGCTTCAAAACCATTTGAAAGTGAACATATACCTTCAGATTATGATGATGTCACAGCAAGTGAAAAGGTAACAAAAGATCTCTTAAAATCAACTAAGATGCAGAAAAAAAAAAAAATTCAGCACCTGCAAGACAATGCAAAGATGAACAACCTGAGACTAATATGCATCCATGAGAAAGAAGGAGGAAATATAAAAAGAATATGGGCAGAAGTAATAGCAGAAAACTTCCCAAATATGAGGAAACAATCTGACATTCACTTAACCAAAACATACAGAACTCCAAATAACTTTATCCCAATTGGAAATACACTGAGACATACAATAGCACAAGAACATAAAATCCACTAGGAAAAAGAAACAGATCACATTTAAGGAAAATCCATCAGAATAATGGCATACTTCTCTTCACAAACCATAAAGGCAAGAAGAGCATGGACCAGAATACTTCAAGACCTCTATGAAAACAAATTCCAGCCCAAACTACTATACCCTACGAAACTCACTTTCAAGTTTGATGAAGAAGTGAAATATTTTCATACAAAGAAAAACTAACAAATTTCACAATGACAAAGTCAATCCCACATGGACTGCTAAATGATGTTCTAAGAAAGACCAAGATGATCAGAACTCCGAGAATGAGAACAGAAGGAACATACTAAATAGGGAAGACAATTAAACACGGGAGAAAAAAAAGTCAACAAGCAGGTAAATAAAACATCAAGGGTAAATCAATGCATCTCAATTATAACCATCAATGTCAATGGCCTCAATTTACTAACTAAAAGAAATAGACTGGCATAGAGGATTATAAAATAAAATCCAAATGTATGCTGTATATATAAAAAAAATTACCTCATAAAAAAATTCATAGGCTGAAAGTCAAAGTATGCAAAACAATACTACATAACCCACACTTCAGAAAAATGCAGGGGTAGCAATCCTGTTCTCAGAGAATCTCAACTTCAAACCAAGAATGATCAAACAAAATGAAAAAGGCTGCTATGTACTGGTTAGGAGAAAAATTCAACAGGATGGGGTAACACTCATAAAAGTATATGCACCAACTCAGGAGCACACAATTATATAAGGCAAATGTTAATGGGCATGAAAAATCTAATATCCAATACCAAAATCTTTACAGAAGACCTTAACACCCCCTTACCCCAAAAATATAGGTCAAGAAAACAAAAAATTACCAAAGAAGTAGCAGAACTGAAGCAGAGCTTAAAAAATTGGATTTAGTGGACATACACAGAGTGTCCCACCCAACAACAGCTAAATATACATGTTTTTCAGCTGCAAATGAGTCATTTTCTAAAATACACCAAATGCTACTCCATAAGTCATGCTTAAGTATATGCAAGAAAATAGAAATTCTCCCATGCATACTATCTGATCACACTGCAATGAAACTGGAAATAAATGAGAAAAGAAAACAGAAAAACCCAATAAATACATGGAAATTAAACAGCGCTCTACTCTGCATCCAATGGCTTACAGATGAAATTAAAGAAGAAATTCAACATTTAAAATTCAATGAAAATTCAAGAACAACGTATCAGAACTTGTGGGATGCAGTTCTCAGAGGGAAAATTATAGCTGTGAACTAACACATTAGGAAACAAAATGGAAACAAATAAACACATAATATTTCACCTCCTACATCTAGAAAAGGAAGAGTACACCAAACTCAGAGCCCAAAGACAAGAAGAAATCATAAACATGAGGGCAAAAATTAATTCAATTGAGATGAAGAAAACAGGTCAAAGAATTAATGAATCAAAAACTGGTTCTTTGAAGATTAAATAAAATTGATAAGATCCTAGATAACATTATCAAAAAGAAGGAAGAAAAAATTCAAATATAAGAAATAAGGAAAGAAAATGGGTGTAATCACCACAGACCCAGTGGAAACTGAGAAGATTGTCAATACCTACTAAGAACATTTACACTCACACAGGAGACACAGAAGAAATGGACAGATTCCTAGAAAAGTACAAATTAACAAAACTGAATGGAGAAGACATGACAACTCAAAATGACCCAAAAACAGCCAGTGAAATATAAAATTATTTTTTAAAAACCTGCTGATAAAGAAAACTCCAGGTCCTGATGGATTCACAGCTGAATTCTGCAAGAAATTTATCGAAGATATCACCTATACTCCTCAAAATCTTCAATGAAATTTAAACGGAAGCAATCCTCCCAATATCATTCCTGGACACAAGTATTATACTAATACCAAAACCAGGGAAAGATGCAACTAAAAAAAAAAGAACTACAGGCCAGTCTCTCTTATGAACATAGACGCATAAATCCTCAGTAAAAATCCTAGCAAATAGAATACAGCAAATCATCATGATCATACATCAGAACCAAGTAGGATTCATCCCAAGGATACAAGGATGGTTCAACATATGAAACTATAAATGTAATACACTATATTAATAGAGCCAAGACTAAAAACCACATGATCATCTCAACTGATGCAAAACAAGTTTTTGATGAAGTTCAACAATAATTCATGTTCGAAGGCCTATAGAAAATTGGAATACATGGCTTCTACTTCAGTATGATAAAAGCCATCTATGACAAGACAATGCCTAAGATAATTTTAAATGGGGAAAAACTGAAATCTTTTACTCTCAGATCTCATAAAAGACAAAGTTGTCCTCTATCCCCTCATATTCAATATAGTTCTGAATCATTAGCTAGAGCCATTAGACAAGGGAGAAATGAAAGGAATAAGAATAGGTAAAGAAGAAATTAAATTAACTTTTTTTTTGCAAACATGATATTTTTCTTCGAAGACCAAAAAAACTGCACAAAAAAAACTACCAGAATTGATGCACAGGATACAAAGTGAATACCCAAAAGCCAATAGCATTCCTCTACACAGATAGAAAACACACTGAAAGGAAATTAATAGAAACAATACCTTTTACAATAGCACCAAGGAAAATGAAATACCTTGGAATTAATCTAACTAAAGAAGTCAAAGACCTTTTTAAGGAAAATTACAGTACTCTGAAAAAAGAGCAGAGGATTTCAGAAAATGGAAAGGTATAACCTACTCCTTGATAGGAATAACCAACATTGTGAACATGTCTACACTCCCAAAATTGTTGTACAGATTTAATGCACACCCTATCAAACTATCATCAACATAGCTCCAGACCTAGAGAAATGGTTCCTAAAATTTATTTGGAACCAGAAAAGACCTAGAATAGCAAAAGCAATCCTGGCCAAAAAGCAAAAGTCAGGAGGCATCACAATTCCTGACTTGAAATTATACTGCAAAGCTACTGTGATAAAATCGACATTATATTGGCAATGAAATAGGCCTGAAGATCAATGGAATGGAATAGAAGATGCAGAAGCCTCTGTGAACACTCAGCCACCTTATCTTCCACAAAGGGGCCAAACATGCTTACTGGAAGAAAGATAGCCTCTTTCACAAATGGTCCTGGAAAAACTGGCTCTCTACTTGCTGAAAACTAAAACTTGTCCCAGATCTATCCTCATGCACTAAACTAAATTGAAAAGGGATTAATGATCTAAAAATTAAAATAGAAACTTTCAATCTCCTGGAAGAGAAAGTAGGAGGAACTCTTGAAGACATAGAGGTAGGCACAGAGTTCATGAATAAAAATCAAATCATAAGGTAATAATTGAAAGAATTAATAACTGGGAACTCCACTTGTTGAGAAATTTTTGCATCTCAAAAGAAATTACCAACAAACAGACAAAGGTCTGCTCTCTAGAAATTATCTATTTATTTATTTAATTTCATTTATTTTTCTTTTATTTGTGGAACTGGGGATTGAACTCAGGCCCTTGCACTTGCCAGGGAACTGCTTATTCCACTGAGCCATCTCCCCAACCTCGAGCATCTCCATAACCCCTAGAATTTATAAAGAACTAAAAATCATTACAGCCCCAAAATTTAAAGACCCAATCCAGATACGGGCATCTGAGATGAACACACACTTCTCAGAGAATGAAATTAAAGAAGCAAATAAATGTATGAAAAAACGCTCCACATCACTAGCCATCCAAGAAATGCAAATTAAAACAACCCTGAGATACCATCTTACCCCAGAAAGAATGGCTAGCATAAAAAAAAAAAAAAATCAACTACAACAAATATTGGAAAAGATGTGGGGAAAAGGAACCATTCTCCAGTACTCATGGGAATGTAGGCTGATGCAACCATTATGGAAATCAGTGTGGAGACTCCTTAAAAAACTAGGACTGGAAATCCCATTCTAGCCAGCTATCCCCCTACTGGGAATTTTCCCTCTACAGGAACTGAAAACATCACATCATAGTAATATATGTGTACCTATGTTTATAGCACCACAATTTGTGATAGCCAAATCTTGGAAACAACCAAGATGCCATCACCTGAAGAATGGCTGAAAAAAGATGTGGTATTTTTATAAAATGGAGTGTTAATCAGCTATAAAGAATGATAAACATAAAGCATTTATATTTGAGAGGATGCCACTTGAAGACATACTCCTAAGTGAAATAAACCAGACCCACAAGTATAAATATCATATAGTTTCCTAGTATAAGTACTCAAAAGAAGAAATACAAATAGAAAAGTATAACACAATTAGAAGGAAATCAACAACTTGAGGATTAGACAACGAAGAGAAGGCAAGGTGAAAAGCTAGGAAACATGAGAGCTGCAAAGCCATATATTTATATGCACAAGATGGGCAAGGAAATGATTCTGAGAGACATCAGCAGGTTTTTGAAACTGGCAATGTATTGGTAGGATTCTTACCTTGACTAACTATGTATGCTGATACCTGTGAACTAAGCAACCGCACTGAAAATGTGAAATAGAATGCCTGCCATTCTGGTCTTCTAAATACCTGCCGCTTATCATGACATAGCACATATTGCCATACTCCATCTCAAGTAAATGTTTTTTAATGTGATAAATTCATATATACTCAGGTTGAGAATCCTGTCATTTAACTGCTACTTTCAAAAACTTGCTGATGTTTCTTGGGATCATTGCCTTGCCCATCTTGTGTACAAAAATATGGCTTTGTCCCTGTCCCCAGCTTTTCTCCTTATCCTCTCCTTGTTGTCCAATCCTCAAGTTCTAGCTTTGCTTTTAATTGTGTTATACCTTTCTATTTGTATTTCCTCATTTGATTTCTTATACTAGGGAGACTATATGATATTTGCACATGTGGGAGTGGTTTATTTCACTTATGAAAAAAAGATAGGTATACAGCTACATTCTCTTAATTCAATGAACTCTGCTTTAAGAGTTTCTGTAAATAGAATATCATGTCTACACCTTGTACAACAAATAACACTAAGAAAACAATACATGTATTGATTTTTGAATCTGTCCTACTAATTTTTTTCACATATAATTTTTTTTTATTTTATTGAAGTACAAATATCAATGAGACAGTTTTAAGATACCTTAACAAGATGGATTCGATAAATTAATACATTGCAAACTGTTTTCATAATGTTTTGGTATCGTACAAGGTGCATACATGATATACTTACAGACATTATTATAACAGATGTCT
>PVKA01049280.1:0-13336 GCA_004027165.1 Ctenomys sociabilis | reverse complement strand
TTCAGGCTGGCCTTAAGCTCACTTTGTAGCTCAGGCTGGTCTCGAACTCACAACAATCCTCCTGCCTCAGCCTCCCGAGTGCTGGGATTACAGGCATGCGCCACCACGCCCGGCTGTTGGTGGTAGTTTGACAGGGTTTGTATTAAATCCATACAGCAATTTCGGGAGTATGGTCATCTTCACAATGTTGGAGCTTCCTATCCAGGAGTAGGGAATACCTTTCCATTTTCTGAAATCCTCTATGAATTTTTTTTTCAGAATACTGTAATTTTCCTTGAAAAATTATTGTCTTCTTTAAGTAGATTTATTCCAAGGCATTTCATTTTCCTCAGTGTTATCATAAAAGGTATTGTTTCTCTAATTTATTTCTCAATGTGTTTGTTATCTGTGTAGAGGAATGCTATTGACTTTTGGGTATTTGCATCTTGCTATGCTACTGAATTTGTGCATCAATTCTAGTAGCGTCCTGGTGGAGTTTTTTGGGTTTTCCAAGTAAAGTCTCATGTCATTTGCAAATAATGATAATAAAATTCTTTACTTGTTCTTATTGCTTTTATTTCTCTCTCTTGTCTAATGGCTCTAGCTAATGATTCCAGAACTATATTGTATAGGATTGGTGATAGAGGACATCCTTGTCTTATACCATATCTAAGAGTAAAAGTTTTCAATTTTCCCCATTTAGGATTATATTAGCCATTGGGTTGTCACAGCTTTTATCAGACTGAAGTAGAGGCCATCCATTCCAATTTTTTGTAGGCCTTTGAACACGAATGAGTGTTGGACTTTGTGAAAACAGTTTTCTGCAACAATTGAAATGATCCCATGGTTTTTAAATGTGGCTGTATTGATATAGTGTATTAAATTTATAGATTTGTGAATATTGAACCATCCTTGTATCCCTGGGATGAATCCTACCTGCTCATGGTGTTTGATCTTCTTGATGATTTGCTATATTCTACTTGCTAGGATTTTATTGAGGATTTTTGCATCTATGTTCATGAAGGAGATTGGCCTGTCATTCTCTTTTTAGGTTGTGTCTTTGCCTGCTTTTGATATCAGTATAATATGTACCTTCAAATGTGACTTTGGGGGGAGTGCTTCCTTTTCAATTTCATTGAAGAGTTTGAGGAGTATAAGGATTATATCTTCTGTAAATTTCTTGTAGAATTCAGTTGTACAAGCCCTAGACTTTTATTTGTCAGTATTTTTTTATTGTATTTTGTGTTTCTTTGGCTGTTCTTGGATTACTTCTTGATTCAGTTTTGGTAATTTGTACATTTCTATGAATCTGTCCATTATGTCTGTGTGTTGTATTCTGAGAGAGTAAAGATTCTCAAAGTAGCTACTGATAATCTTCTCAATTTTGACTGGGTGTGTGGTGATTACACCCTTTTCATTTCTTATTGCTTGTATTTGAATTTTTTCTTTCCTCTTTTTGATGAGGTTAGCTAAGGGTTTATCAATTTTATTTAATCTTTTGGGAAAAAACAGCTTTTTGACTTGTTAATTTTTTGAACTGTTTTCTTGGTCTCAATTTCATTAATTTCTGTTCTAATCTTTATGATTTCTTCTCATCTTTGTGCTCTGCATTTCGTTTGTTCTTCCTTTTCTATATGTTGTGGGCACAGCATTAGAGGCTGTTTATTTTCTCCTGTTCTCTTTTCCTAATGTATGAGTTCACAGCTGCAAATTTCCCTCTAAGAACTGTTTTCATTGCATCCCATAAATTCTGATAAGTTGTGCTTGAATTTCCATATTCTTTTATATCATTTGCATTGACTCTTTCTTTCTCATTGATGCATATTCATCTCGCATTGTTCATCTTTGCATAATCTTGCAGGTGATGAATTATTTTTTTCTGCATCTTAGTTTGTTTGTTTGTTTGTTTGTTTGTTTGGTGGAGCAAGGGATTGAACTCAGGCCCTTTCATTTGCCAGGGAAGCGCTTGTTCCACTGAGCCATCTCCCTGCCCCACCCCTCTAGGTGTTTTTAAGAGATCATTCCTGTCCTTTTCACTAGCTTCACCAGCATCTTCAAGATCTGAAACTCTGTCTTCACTGAAATGATTTTGCAAGCTTGTGATTGCAATTTTAAGTTTCTCTATATCTCTTTGACTCTGCTTCATGCGATCTATTTCTTTCCTGTATTGCTCATTCAAGAAATCCATCATTTTTCTAATTTCCTCTATTTTTTATTAATGTCTTCTTTAGAAGCAGTTATTCTTTTACTGCAAAGTATTTTTCAGATTGGGTTTCCTCCATATGTTTCTGCATTTGATTCTTTATTTCAGATGTTATTAATTTGGACATTTCTTTTTTTATTTCAGAGGTTATATCTGATCTGAGTTCCTCTATATCTTCATGCTGTTGTTCTGTTACTTCAGACACTATTGATTCAGACATTTCAGCTGTGTGATACCCAATTTCTTCTGTGCTAGGGTCCTCTGCACTTATTCTGGGTGGGCCTGGGGTCTGACATTGCATTTTGCTCTTTCTCATTGTTATTTTGCATAGCACTGACCTCTGACCTTTGATGTAGAGCTTTGGTGCAGTTATAACCTAAGCACCTACCGATATTCAGGTGCAGATCTATGAAGTTTGAATTCATCCACTTGTGCCTGGCTTGGGTCAGGCTACTGTGCTCAAATCAATCCTGCTGAAGCCCTTAGAGGTGAACCTGTTGTGTGTCTCTGGCAAGATGTTCTGCTCCTAGATTAGCTGGGTGCTTCTGTCCCCTACTCTCTCTGCAGGGAGTGCAGCTGCACAGTTTCACCCAAGACCTGTATGCCAGGCCTGGGTCTGGGTCTGAAGGGGCCAAAGGGGTACAGGGGAGAGGGGAAGCTCTCCCACACACACTCCAGGCCTCAGCTTGGGCTGGATCTGGGTGTCCCAAGAGCATGGCAGAAGGTCTCACTCACTGGGAGGACTTGGGGGAGCAGAGTGGTGGAGGGGTCCTGAGGGTAAAGCAGGAGGTCTCACTCATTCTGCGTGCCTGAGTTTGGTCCGGAGACATCCAGTAGGTACAGGGTAGCCTGAAGCTCTCCCACACACTCCATTTTTCACTCTTTTGATGGTGTAATTTGCTTTGCTTTTCATGCAGTCCAATTTATCTATCATTTCTTTTGTTTCCTGTGGCTTTCATATAACATCCAAGAAATTATTACTAAATCAAATATCTCAAAGCTTTCTCTATATTTTTATTCAAGTATTATATAATTTTAGGTCTTATATTTATGTCGTTAATTAATTTGAATTAATTTTTATTTATACAGTAGTGTAAGATAAATGTCCAACTTCATTTTTTTGTGTGTGTATGTGGATATTTTATCTGGTTTTCTCGACACCACTTTTGTTGTTATGGTTTGTTGTTGTTTTGGGGGACTGGACCTCACGACCTCGCATGTGCAAGGCAGGTGCTGTGCCACTGAGCTATACCCTTGACCTTCCAACACCATTTATTAAGCAGTTGGTCCTTGCAAGGTGTCATGGCACATGCCTGTAATCTCAGCACAGTGGAGGATGAGGCAGGAGGGTTGCCTTGTGTTAGAGGCCAGCCTGAACTACAAAGAAAGACACTGTCTCAGAAAAACAAACAAATGAATAGGTTTGGTCTTTTAACCACTGAATGGTCTTGACACCCCTGTGGAAAATTAATGGACCATATGAGCAAGGTTTTTTATTATGTTCTATTGATTTATATGTCTTTGCACATTGTTTTGATTACTATAGCCTTGTAGTAACTTTTGTGATCTCACTTTCATTTTTGTTTTAATTGACAAATAACTCTATATTTATGGGATACAATGAACTATTTTGATAAATGTATACAATGTGAAAAGGCCAAGAATTAGAAAATGAAATAAAGAAGGGTACTATATACTGGCTAGGGGAAAAAGTCAAGAGGAAGAGGTAGCACTCATAAATATCTATGCAACAAACACAGGTGTACACAGCTATATAAGGTAAATCATAACGGACTTGAAAATCTGATATCCGATGCCACAATCTTAACAAGAGACATTAACACCCCCTTATCCTAAAAAGATAGGTCAACCAGACAAAAATTAGCAAAGTAGAAAAACTGAACAAAAGCTTGGAACAAATGGACTTAGTGGATATATACAGAGTGTTCCATGCAAACACAGCTAAATACACACTTTTTTCAGCTGCACATGGGACATTACCTAAAATAGACCACATACTAGTCCATAGGTCATGCTTAAGTCTATGCAAGAAGTCAGAAATTATCCCATGCAAGTTATCTGACCACATTGCAATGAAACTGGAACTAAACGACAAAAGATATCACAAAACCCCCATAAATATGTGGAAATTAAACAACACCCTACTCAGCAATCAATGGGTCACACATGAAATTAAATAAGTAATTGAAGAGTATCTACAATTTAATGAAAATTCAAGCACAACTTATCAGAATTTATGGTATGCAATGAAAGCAGTTCTCAGAGGGAAATTTGCAGTTGTCAACTCACACATTAGGAAACCAGAATGGAAACAAATAAATACCTTAACGCTACACCTCAGACATCTAGAAAAAGAAGAGCAAACCAAACCCAAAGCCCGAAGAAGGGAGGAAATTATAAAGATTAGAGCATAAATTAATGGAAATAAGATGAACAAAAAAAACAAAGAACGAATCAAAAAGCTTGTTCTTTGAAAGATTAAATTACCAGAGACCTTATGAAAATTCAGAAGATCATCAAAAGCTACTTTGAAAATCTTTAGTCTCACAGAATCAAAGTCACAAAAGAAATGGACACATTTCTAGAAAGGTACAAATTACCAATATTGAATCAAGAAGATATAAGATCTCTCTATACCCCAATAATAGCCAAGGAAATTCAAATGTAATTAAAAATACCCACCAACGAAGAAAAGTCTAGTTCCTGATGGATTTGCAGCTGAATTCTACAAGAAATTTACAGAATATATAATCCCAATACTTTTCAAACTCATCAATGAAATTGAAAAGGAAACAATCCTCCCAAATTATACTGATACAAAACCAGGCAAAGATGCAACTAAACAGGAGAACAACAGGCTAATCTCCCTCATTAACATAGATGCAAAACTCCTCAGTAAAATCTTAGCAAATAGAATACAACAAATGATCAAGAAAATTATACATATGCAAATCTATAAATGTAAACCACTATATCGATAGAGCCAAGCCCAAAAACCACATGATCATCTCAATTGATGCAAAAAAGCTTTTTACAAAGTCCAACAATTATTCATGTTCAAAGTCCTGCAGAAAATTGGAATAGATAGCCTCTACATCATTCCGATAAAAGGGATCTATGACAATCCAACTGCTAACGTAATTCTAAATGGAGAAAAACTGAAATGTTTAACTCTCAGATCTATTACAATACAAGGATGTCCTCTCTCACCACTCCTATTCAATGTAGTTCTGGAATCATTAGCTAGAGCCATTAGACAACAGAGAGAAATAAAAGGAATAAGAAAAGGTAAAGAAGAATTTAAACCATTGTTATTTGGAGATGACATGGTACTCTACTTGGATTACCAAAAAAAAAAAAAATCTCCACCAAGAAGCTACTAGAATTAATACAGAAATTCAGTAGCACAGCAGGATACAAAGTCAACACTCAAAAGTCAATAGCACTTCCCTACACAGATAACAAACACACTAACAGGGTCATTAGAGAAACAATACTTTTACAATCAGCGCCACAGAAAATGAATTATGTCATAATTAATGTAACTAAAGAAGTAAAATATCTATTCAATGAAAATTACAGTGCTCTGAAAAAAGAGATGATAGAGTATTTCAGAAAATGAAAGATATTCCCTGATTCTGGATAGGAAGAATCAACATGGTGAAGATGGCCATACTCCCAAAATTGTTATCTAGATTTAATGCAATCCCTATGCAAATAACACAAACATACAACACATACTTAGGAAATCATTCCTAAAGTTTATTTGGGATCAGAAAAGACCTAGAGTAGCAAAGGCAATCCTGGGCAACAAAGCTAAGGCAGGAGGCATTACAATTCCTGACTTGAAATTATACTACAAAGACGCTGTGATAAAATCAGCATGGTAGCAGTGGCTGTGACTCATCCACATGGCTGACACTGACAAAGGACCTACAAAGTGTCGTGAAGGGTTACAGGATGAACCCTGAGGGTACCTGAGTGACCTTATCTGATACAAAAGTTACATTTCTTTTTATATAGGTCTTTTTTTTTTTTCTTCAGAACTGGGGGATCGAACTCAGGTCCTTGCACTTGCCAGGGAAGCGATTATTCCATTGAACCATTCCCTGGCCCCTGTTATATAGGTTTGCTTTGTCTTTGTGTTAATCATCTAGCAGAAAAGTATAAAAAGGAGGTAAAGTAAAGCCATATTAATATACTGATCTGTGAATGGCTCAAATCAACAACTTCTGCAGATAATCCACTACTATTATGCTGAACTATCATGGATTGTTTTGATGAATTCATGCACCTATAGTATTTATTTTTTGTTTGTACTTTTTATTATTATTTTTAAAGAATACAAAATAGTGATAGAAGAAAACAACATTATGCATGATACAAGATTTCACTAAACAAAGTAATAGGAATCCAACAATGGTTGCTGTATCACATGATGCTGTGTGCAAATTAGTTTTTCAGAATACTGGATTTAAATGTATAAGTTTTGTTTTAAAAAAACAATAACTAAGAAGTTATAAGAAATTCAAGAGGAAAAATTCAGAGTAAAAACAGAAATTGTAAGCATTAACTGCTCCTTTCTTTTTTTATATTCATATAATTAGAATTCTCAAAGTAGAAAGGAATAAGCAATAAATATTTAAAGATTTAAAATTTCTGAATTTAGTTCAACTTTTAATACCACATTTCCAAAAAAAAAACGAACATTTTGCACAAGAAATTTAAGTAAAATCATATCAAGATACACAAAAATGAAATTATCCAAAACTTATTATAAAGAAAAAATTATTAAAGCATAGACATAAAAAAATGTTAGCTCTGGAAGAACAAAACTAAATAGCATCTTATTCCACATTAGAAAGGGAAAAAAAGGACCAAGTGTGAAAGAAACTAGACTAATTAAAGGACTGAAAAAAAAAGATCTATCCTCTTGGAATTTTATACTTAGCAAACATACCTTTGAAAACTAAAAGTAAAATATTTTCTAGTTATACAAACTTGAAATATTTTAATACCTCCAGAGGTAGTATACAGGAAAGAACAAATAGCATAATTCAAAAGGCATGAGAAGTTGCAGTATGCTCCTGGATGAACAATAAAGAGCTCTCAATGTGATAGTTATACAGGACTATATACTAGATGAACCCTTATTTAAAAGGTCATTGAAGAGTTCTATGAACAGTACCAATCTTATGTCGAGTTATACATGTATTTTATTCATATATGTGTGTGTGTGTGTGTATAAAGGACAGGGAAGAAGTAATATAAAGTCAACAGAAAATAGAAATATACTTTTTAAAGTTTCTAATACTAGGAGAAGATATCATGCAATGTCTTTTAGATAAATTGTAATTCAAAGATACAGTATAAGTCTTGAAACAAAAAATTAAGATTAAACAATATTCAGAAAATAAAATACTAATTAATTTAAAATTAAATGTTTCAAAACAATTGAAATAATGAAAAGTTTTCATGATAGTAAAAAAATACTAAGAATAAAACGTAAGATAAATGCTGGAATGGCAAATAAATGGCCATCATTTCTGACAGTTTGGGGATAGGATATCCCACAAAGTTCTAGTGTGTTGTGGACATGGATAATGACCATGACATTTCCTGGTGGCCAGGTATCACTTCAGGCACTGAGCTACAGCTATTTCCTTGAAATCCACCCTGTAGTCCCATATGGAATCTTGACCCATAGGGTGCAAGAGAGGTCCATTTGTAGAGTGTGCTAATGGAAATATTTTGCTGATGTATACAAAAGAATAACTGAAAGACTACTATTATATATCTCTTATTCTCCTGTGTTTGTTTGCCCTATTTGGTGGGTCGTTTCCATTCTCATTCATGTGGTTTTGCTCACTCTCTAAAACAGTGGTTAGTAGTCTGTGTAGGCTTGGCTTTGTCATCATGAAATTCTTAATTGTCCTTTGTCATGGAAGTATTTTATTTATCCATTATACATGAAAGAGAGTTTTTCAGGGTATATCAGTCTGGGTTGGAATTTGTTTTCTTGCAAGACTTGAAGTATTTGCTCCATGCTCTTCTTGACTTGATGGTTTGTGAAGAGAAATCTGCCGTTATTCTGATGGGTTTTCCTTATATGTGATCTGTTTCTTTTCTTTAGCGGCTTTTAGTATACTGTCCCTGTGCTGAATTTCTGGGATCTTGATTATTATATATCTGGGAGTGGTTTTAATTGGGTTGATGTTATTTGGAGTTGTATATGCTTTGGTTACCTGAATGTCAGATTGTTGCCCCATATTTGGGAAGTTTTTTGCTATTACTTCCGTCCATATTCTTTTTATATCATTTGTATTGACTTCTTCCTTCTCATTGATGGCTGCTATTCTCACATTGTTCATTTTTGCATCGTCTTGCAGGTGTTGAATTATTTTTTTCCCTACATCCTAGTTCTTTTTAAGAGGTCTTTACTTACTTTTTCACTAGCTGGAATGGTGTCTTTAAGGTAAGAGAGTCTATTTTCACTTTCACTCAAAAGGATTTGCCAGCTTGTAATTGAGGTTTTAATTTCCTGTATATCACTTTGGATCTGTTTCATACACTGTTTCTTTCCTATATTGCTTTTTCAGGGGTTCCATCGTTTTCATATTCTGCTCTATTTTTTTTTATCAGTGTATTCTTTAGAAGCACTTAGTACTTCTTTGATTATAGTTATCGCTACATTTTTTACTTCACAAATTATTTCTGATCTGATATCTTCTATACGTTTCTGCAGTTGTTTCTTTACTTCCAACGCTATTGTTTCAGAGATTTAAGGTGTGTGCTTTCCAATTTCCTCTATGCTAGTGTCTTCTGCATTTGTACTGGGTGGACTCCGGGCCTGAGACTGCTTTTTGTTCCTTCTCTTTGTCATTTTGTATACCACTAATTTTTGATCTTTGGTGTAGAGCTTAGGTAGAGTTATTACCTTAGCACCAGGTCCGGATCTGTGAAGTTCAGACTCCTCCAGGTGGGCGTGGCTTGGGTCTGGTTGCTGTGCTCCACTTCTTCCTGCTGCAGTTGCAGGTGAACCCTTTTTGTCTCACTGGAAAGCTGTTCTGCTCCTGAATCAGATGGGTGGGTCTTGCCTCTAGCCTCTTTGCAGGGAGTTCTACTGAAGGGTTCCATGCTGGGCCTGCTCTCTGGGTCGCTTGAGGACTCAGCAGCCTGGGCGCTCTCACTCATGCTTATAGAACTTAGATGCCAGTGGAATACCCATCTCTGACAGGACTAAACATAAAAAAGAGGATACAAAGGAAGGACCTTTTTGTACTTGTATATACAGAATAGTTAAGTTAGATATACAGTTATTTTCACTTAACTCAATGAAAAGATCTGTACTAATAGTGTTTGGAAAGGATATCCCATTTGCTTCTTGTTTTATGGATAGCCACTAAGAAGATAACAATGTACAGTGTATTGGTTAATAAATAAATAACTTATAAAAAATAAATAAAAAAACTAAAAAAAAAAATCAGCATGGTGCAGGGGCCAGGGGTTCGATCCCTGGACCTGCCATATTGAATTTGCCCCCAGGGACCACTTAGATGTCGATTGAGACTGGGTGGCACACACCTGTAATCCCAGCTCTTGGGAGGCTGTAAACAGGTGGATCAGTATGAGTCCAATCTAGTAGTGAGACCCTGAAATCCCTGTAGACCCAGACCCTCCCCTAAAATACAAAAAAAAATCTACATGCTCTTGGCAAAAAATAGACCTGAGGATCAATGGGATAGATTAGAAGATGCAGAACCACATACAAACACACTGAGCCACCTTATCTTTGACAAAGGGGCCAAACCTGCTTACTGGAAGAAAGATAGCTTTTTTAATAAATAGTGCTGGAAAAACTGGTTGTCTACATGCTAAAAAATAAAACTTGATCCAGGTCTACCACCATGCACTAAACTAAATTAAAGATCTAAATATTAAAACAGAAACACCAAATCTTCTGGAAGAGAAAGTAGCAGGAAATCTTGAAGATGTAAGGGTAGGTAAACAGTTCATGAACAAAAATCAAATCACAGGGTAACACTTGAAGGAATTAACAACTGGGACCTCCTCTTACTGAGAAGTTTTTGAATGTCAAAGAAATTACCAACAGAGTGAAAAGAAAACCCACAACCCATAACTTTGAACAAAATCTTAACTAATAAGTACTCAGACAAAAGTCTTCTCTACAGAATTCGTAAAGAACTAAAAAACATTAGGGCCCCCAATTATTATTTTTTTGCAGTACTGGGGATTGAACTCAGGGGCTTGTGCTTGCCAGGCAAGCACTTATTCTACTAAGCTATCTCCCTAGGGCCCCAAAATTTAAAGTCCCAATCCAGAAATGGGTATCAGAGATGAACACACACTTCTCAGAGGAAGAAACACAAGAAGCTAACAAATACATGAAAAAATGTACCACATCTTTAGCCATTTGGGAAATGCAAATTAAAGCAACACTGAGATGCCATCTCACCTTAGAAACAATGGCTATCATAAAGAAATCAAGCAACAACAAATGTTGGAGATGCTGTGGGGGAAAAGGAACCCTTCTCCACTGCTGGTGGAAATGTAGACTGATGCAACCACTGGAAATCAGTGTGGAGGCTCCACATAAAACTAGGACTAGAGGGGGCTGGGGAGATGGCTGGGGCTGGGTAGATGGCTCAGTGGAGTAAATGCTTCCCTGGCAATGCAAAGGCCTGAGTTCAATCCCCAGTTCCACAAAAAAAAAAAAAAAAAAAAAAAAAAAACATAGGTTTTGGGGGTCAGGATGGTTCAGTGGAATAAGCACTTCCCTGGCAAGTACAAGGACTTGAGTTCAATCCCAGGTTCCCCCCCAAAAAAAAACCAACTAGGACTAGAAATCCCATTCAATCCAGCTATCTCTCTTCTGGGAATTTTCCCAATAGTATTGAAAACATCATATCTTATTGATATATGTATGCCTATGTTTATAGCAGCACAGTTTGTGATAGCCAAATCTTGGAAACAACCAAAATGCCCATCAACTGAGGAGTGGATGAAACAGATGTTGTATTTTTATACAAAGGCGTATTACTCAGCTATAAAGAAAAATAAACTCAAGAGACGGGGAGATGGCTCAGTAGAATAAGCGCTTGCCTGGCAAGTACAAGGGCCTGAGTTCAATCCCGGGTTCCACCAAAAAAAAAAAAAAAAAAAAAAAAAAAAAAAAAAAAAAAAAAAAAAAAAAAAAAAAAAAAAAAAAAAAAAAAAAGAAAGAAAGAAAAATAAACTCTAAACCTTCATGTATAAGTGGATGCAACTTGAAGATGCACTTATAAGTGCAACAAAAGAGACCCAAATGTGTAAATATCATTTTGTCACCCTTGTGTAAGAACTCAGAAGAAGAATTAAAAATTGAAAGGTACAACATAGTTAAATGGAAAGTGAGAACTTAAGGAATACACAATGTAGAGAAAGAAAGGAGAAAAGTTAGGAAATATGGCAGGGGCAAAACCATATATTTATATAAACAATAGTTAAGGCAATGGTCCCAAGAATCTCCATCAGGTTTTTGAAAATAGCAGTTGATGGGTAGAATTCTCACCCTGACCAACTCTATATGCTGATATAGTTAACTAAGCAACTCCACTAACAATAGCAATTTGTAACACTAAAACCATGCTTGAAATACCTATCATTTTGGTCTTCTGAATGCTTACTGCTTCTAACATCATATCAATTATTGATATACTCTCTTTAAAGTAAATATTGGTTAAAAAAAGGTAACAAAAGAAAATAAGAGACAAGAAAAAAATCTCATAAGATTGTCCTGCTACAATGTTATACATGGCTTTATTTCTAAATATCTGTGTAAAAGTGTGTAATAGCTTTTTTCACATTGAATAAGTATTTAAAGTTCAGAATATACATGGTTGTTGGAAAATACCAGTTTCATGTTATGTCTAAGGAATTTGAAATTCAGACAGATAGTGACATTAAGCTCAACTGCCTCTGTTACACGGTAATATCACTGAACTTCTCTTCTGGATGATTAACAACTAAAATTCTCAGACCAAAAATTAGAGAAATAGAGGAGCTAGAAGGTTATACAATACTTTGTCCCTAAACCACCAAGGCCAGTGAGGATTCAGGACATAAAGGAACCTGTGCCATGGCATCCTGTAACTCAGTAGTGTCCCAAATTTTCTGTTCAAGCATGTTATGGACCCACAGAGGAAAATGATCAACAGTGTAAAATGTTCCTAAGGAAAGTAATGTAGAGAGAAAACATTCTATCAGGCTTTCACAGAAAGCAAATTGGTCAAGCAATGGCTGTGACTCATCCAGATGGCTGACACTGACCAAAGATCTACAAAGTGTTGTACATGGTTCCAGGGTTATTCCTGAAGGGATTTAAGTGACCTTGTCAGATACAAAAGTTGGCTGGGGAGATGGCTTAGTGCTTCCCTGGCAAGTGCAAGGGCTTGAGTTCAATCCCCTCTTCTGCTAAGAGAGAGAGAGAGAGAGAGAGAGAGAGAGAGAGAGAGAGAGAGAGAGAGAGAGAGAGAGAGAGATGCAGATTAAAAGTTACATTTTAAGTTATATAGGTCTTGCTTTAACTTGGTCTTATTCATCCAGAAGAAAAGTATAACCACAAGATATAAAAAGTAATGCCATATTAATATACTGAGCTGTAAAAGGTTCTATTCAACAACTTCTGACTTTTGCCAGTTCTGCTGATAACCCACTACTATTATGGACTATTGTACTATATTGGGTTATTTTGCTGAATTCATGCATGTACAATAGTTAGTTGGCAATGAAATACTCATCTCTGACAAAACAAAACAAAAAGGGGGATATAAGTGAAGGACCATTTCGTAGTTCAAGTGTGTATGTGTGTGTGTGTGTGTGTGTGTGTGTGAGTGTGTGTGTGTATATATATATACATATATATATATATATATGTATATATATATAATGGTAGATATACAGTTACTTTCTCTCAGTTCAATGAGAAGAAAGATTTGTACTAATATTGTTTAGACAAGATATCATGTCTGCATCTTGTATTCTGAATAACTACTATGTAGACAACAATATGCAATGTATTAATTATTGTAGATGTCCTACTAACCTGTTTTTAAATTGTCTCATTGCTATTTC
>PVKA01049279.1:0-13339 GCA_004027165.1 Ctenomys sociabilis | reverse complement strand
TCTATTTTTGTGAGTCTTTTTTTTTTTTTCGGAACTGGTGATTGAACTCAGGCCCTTGTGCTTGCCAGGGAAGTGCTTATTCCATTGAGCCATCTTCCCATCCTCTTTTTGAGTCTTTACACTCTGAGCATATTAGAATTCTATTTTAAAAACAGCTGGAAATTTTTTCCCATTCCTTATGTAGCTTCACAGTCTTATTTTATTGCTGCATAGCTTTATAAATCAATAAAGTACCATTTTAGTATTTATTTCCTTGATAATGTCCAGTTCTGAAAATCCTTGCCTTTTCACAAGATTTTAAGGATTTTACCTGTTTTATCTTCCTGAGCTTTAATATTTCCATTTTAAAGTTCCAATATTTGATAAGAGTGCTTGTTGCACTGGATCATGAGATGTAATAGTCACCTGCAAGGGCCTGCAGGCAACTGTCTCAGCATTCATTGGGGAAACTGTCTTTCCTTCAATATATATATTTTGGCAGTTTAGCTGATATAAAGTTCAATAGCTATATGTGTCTGGACAACTTCCTGGATTCTATGTTCTCTTCCCCTGGTCTACAAAATTTTTTCTAGTACTATCTAATTTTTATCACTTTGACTTCCTAAAGCTGGTTGTCATTTGACTTTGTGATGCAATCTGCTTTCCTATTTTTGCCAAATATTGTTATTGCAATCTTGTGTGTGTTTTAGTTCTATAAGAATTTCTGGAGTGCATCCTCAAATTCCGTGTCAATATTCCATAAACACAACTGGGGGACATACTACATTTATGTTCTCCCAGTAAAGTTGTCCATGATTATCTTTGTTAACAAAGGCCAAGATCACAATCTGAGCAGAGCTTGAAAAGTATTTTGTGAACCAAACTGTCTGAAAGAAAAGCATTCATGGAACAATGTACTAAAGTAATCTAATGGGCATGTACATAACCAACTTTTGAGATTTTGGCATATGGATATTTTGATGTTTGTTTTTAAGGACCAAGGATATCTTTGCATGTATTTTTCCTATTCATTTCTTTTACTACATGTTTTATGTTTTTTTTTTTTTAACCTTTTTCAAGATACTCTAGCACTGAGCATAGAGGTGTTTCATGTCTAATGTTACTTGAATTCCTAGAATTCGGCTTTCTCTGAGGCTAACAGGAATTACATTGGTTTCAAAATTTCTTAATCAATGATTTCACTACTTATATACTTATGTGTTACTGGATTTTGAGTGTTGATTAATTATTCCTCACTATGGTTGAAATAAATTAAAAATTAAAGATAATTTTCTTTGTGTAATTTTTTGGCTTTTTCCTTTCTCCTCTAACTTATTTAAAATTTTCCCTTACATACTTCCTATACCATGTTGAATAGAATTGGTGTTTGTTGGCATCCTTGACTTGTACTTTATGCTGTAAGAAATTATTTTAGTGTCCCCTATTGCTATGACCAGAATACACCGGAATTGTGAAGAGCATGTTAAAAAATAATGATATTGTTGTAGAAATTTTTATACGTATTTGTTTTATTTACCTGGAAGATATCGTATAAGAAAGTATAATTCACTCAAAAATATAGTTTTAATACTCACTGGCCTGACTATCTTGTATATGGAATTATCAGTGTGTCATATTTACCTGTGGTATGATCTTGCAAGAAATCTTCTTCCATGCACAGGATTTCTCTTTTATATAAATGAAAAGTAACATCTGATTTGCAGTATTCTTGTCCTTTTCAGGAGGAAGTAGAAAAGTGTTTTACTAAGTTTATAGGAATAAATATACTTTATGCCAAAACCTATGGGAGACCACCAAGGAGAAAACAATGACACAGGGTAAGTCCAGGAAATGTGTTAACAGGGAAATAGTGCAGGTCTTTTTTTAGACAAAGGAGATATCTACTGTGTAGGACCAACCAGTGAATTCCTCAGGATACTTGCACTCACTGGGGAATTTAAACAGTAAACAGAATTATCAGTATTTTAAAATGGATAAATTTGAGGTTTTAGGGCCGGCCTGATAGCTCAGTGGACTAAAGCACCTGCTTAGGTAGAGCATTGTGGCTGGGGTTTGATCCCAGGCGGGCTGTGCTGGCCCTGCCCCTGGGGTGCATTGAGATGGCCATTGAGACGGGGTGTGGTAGCATAGGCCTGTAATCCCAGCACTTTGGGAGGCTGAAAATAGGAGAATCATTTTGAATTTGAGCAATGTAGTGAGATCTTGTACACCTCGTAGATCCTGTCCTAAACACATAAAAACAAAAATGAAAAAACTTGAGTCTTTTTGGAAAAACAAACAAAAAAAACCTGTGCACACAGACTGCTATTCTGTAAGAATAAATCAGTTGTACAAAATTTAACTATCACTTGAATTTTTCTGTTCCTTGAACATATTTATATATGTTTAATACATATACACATAGATATGCACACACACACACAAACACATATATACACACATACATATATATATGAATGCTAATTGAGAAACAGGAAAAAACACCTTTTTTTCAAAAGATATTAGAACTCTAGGATTGGGGTATGGAGGAAAAAAGGTAGGAAAAGACAATAAACATTTCAGATGCATCATGCACATGTAATGCCTCCCCACAGGAATGTAACCATGTGATCTTAGTACTAAACATGGAAACACAAAGAACTCAAGATGGACAGTAAAAGTGTCTTCACATGGAAACATGTAAACAGCTCCATGGCAGGGTCCATATAATATTCATTCATTCATTCATTCATTCACTCCTTTTTGCATTTGGAGACTTAGCTATACTAAGTCATGAATTAATTTTCTGCACTACTTTAGATACTGATAAAAATATATTGCATATAGATTTGAATGAAATAATCTTTGATGTGACTGTCATGTGTAGGATGTGACAGATGAACAAGTGGTTCGTACTGTAGACAAAGTTGATTATTTGCATAGAGGATTGAGGTTGGTGCATACATAGGTAGATAGAAATGTTGGCAAACAGACTCACCCAGGGACTCCAGGTTATTTATGTATTCCAGAACCACATCTCTGTACAGCTTTCTCTGTGCAGTGTCCAGCAAAGCCCATTCGTCCGGGGTGAATTTTATGATCACATCTTCAATGGTGATTAATTCCTATAACACCATGTACATACTAATTTAGACAGAATTACTGAAAAATCTCCTTGCATGTGGACTGAGAGGACAGCCCTGAGGCAGTGCAGGAACAGCAGCCATGGGGAGGACAAGCTGTTCAGGTTCACAGCCTTCCACCAGCAGTCCCAGATTGAGACCTAGCATCGGAGACCCACACTGAGACATTTACTATTAACTCATACAATTATTAATGCAGAGTATCACATGAGACCTGGTATATACAGTATGTTCAGCTTTTCATAAATATATTTATGACTTCCACACACATCACTGTAAAATTAAACTTTAAATAAAGATCAGCATATGTGGAGCCTTCTTGTTTTAAGGAGTTTTAAATACATGACTCAAGGTAAATCATTATAATGTGTTCCAATTTTTACACCATGGTTATTATTCATTCATTTAAATCCATCTATCTGATATTCCCATTATATAACATTTTTCCATTGTGCTATAAATGTTGAATGATCCCTCTGGCTCTTGATCTTATTCTTATTGAGTAAATATTTATATCCAAATTCCCATTATATTTTATTATGATCTTTTTTTGTAGTGGTTTTCAAACTTAGGACATCATGTTTGCCAAGCAAGCACCATAGCACTGAGCTCTGCAGTATACCCTGTTCATTATTTCATCCTTGTATTTCTTATATGAGAACTTGTAAAGAAAAAAAAAAAAACACAGTTTAGGAAACAGAAAATTATTCTAATATTATAGTATATTTACTTGTGATACATAAATGTTATTGACTACCACAATAAACCCATTACACTGCTAACTTTAACAGAAGAAATTAGAATTCATGTGAGGCAGTCTCAAAGGGCATTTGACCCAGGTACTGTTACAAGTGGCTTACAGGGGTACTGTCTAGAAAATACTCAGCATTATTTTGAGAAAATGTAATTACAGAAGTCAACAATAACATATTAATCTCTTGATTTCTCAACAAATCAGTAGTAAAATATTTATACAAGGGTTTCATTTTTAAGATCGAAATAGATTTCTTGGGGAGATCTGCAAAACTTGTGCCTAATTTATCTTATTAATCATTGTGGTCTCAAGGTTTCTCTGGTCTTCTACAAATGACTCTGGGTTATTTTTCATTTTGGTAGCATGGTACTTTGGAGGATATCTTCTTTTTTATGTATTTAGTACAGGGCTTACAGGGTCTTACTGTACAGATTGAAGAGTTTTCCACTGAGCCGTCTCCCCGGCCCTCACTGCACAGATTTGACTCACAGTAGTCCTCCTGTTTGCAGCCTCTCAAACTCAGGGATTATAGACGTGCACCCTGGAGGCAGGATGGGCAAGGCCCACAGAGGCACATCTTTAAAAACCTTTGAGGGCCTGGCCAAATAGCTCAGCAGATTAAAGTGCCTGTAAGCAGGAATGGGGTCTGGAGTTCCATCCTTGGGACTGCCTTGCCAGCCCCACTACCTGGGTGTGCAAAGAGAGCAACTGAAACTGTGTGTAGTGGCATATGCTTGTAATCCCAGCTCTTGAGAGGCTCTAAGCAGGTGGATCACTACAAGTTGGATCTGGTAGGCAGAGCATGAACACCCTGTAGACTTTTCCATAAAATACAAACAAAAAACCAAAACAACAAAGAAAAAATGTTGAAGAAAAACGTAGGTACTTTCCAATTTCAAGAGAAAAAATAGATTTTAAACAGCTTCTCAGTCTGTACCTTTCTAAACTCTTCAGAAAGGCAGAGCTATTTCAACATTCTTGCCTCACCTTAGGCTGAACAAAGTGATAAACAAGGGTGACATGTTTTCCCAGTGCTTCACTCCTCCTGGCCCCGCCCTTCTCAGTGCTAAAACCATGACTGCATAACCGGGGAAGTGAGGATTTCAAAAGTAATCCACGAGCTCAATGTGGAAGAAAAATACTTCACATGCTTTCTATACTAACATAAACATAGAGGGAAAGAATATATACACTCAAAGTTTGGCATTTTATATATAGTCACATATGAATATGCATAGACTTATATATACACATGAACATATATTAGATACTAATGATTTTCAGAACTTTTATAACTACCGGCTGTCAAGTAAAAAAAATTTGTATCTGTATATACAAAATAGGATAGATATACAGCTACTTTCTCTTAGTGCACTGAGAAGAGGGATTTGTACTAATAGTGTTTGGACAGGATATCATGTTTGCATCTTGTACTATGAATAACCACTACCAAGATTACAATATGCAATGTACTAATTATTGAAACTGTCCTAATAATCAGTAAAAAAAACAAAGAAACCCTGGAATTCAGATGCTATAACACCTTCTCTTTGTGCTAACAACTTACATCTCTTGTTAGTGTCGACAATTTTGTTTCACGACTCACCCCAGGATGCATTGCCATTTTCAGCTTTTGTAGGGCTTCACTCACAGGTCAGATAAAATAAAATCATGGAAGTTTGTGGACGTTTTCTCAGTTGTAAGCAGCATCAATCAGTCTCTCCAAGCTTTGGAATCCAAACACTGGAAAATGGCAATTTCAGGAGTGTTATAAACTAAATAGCTCTAGCCCCAACTTCATGTTAAATGGATGATTAATTATGAATTTCTGCAGATTTTCAAATCCCAGAATAAGCCCTCATTGTAATCCTACCGCTGCCTGTCCATGACCCCAGGCAGTGATCTGGGCTCTGACTGCCTGCCTTGCCTAACAGGGATAACAGCGCCATGTGTGAATGGGGCCCTGCCACACAACTATAAAGCCCACCATAGAAACACAGGCTTACGGTCACGGAGAAATTTCTTTTCCCTTCTCTCTTTTTTGTATTTTAGGGAAGGGTGTACTGGGGTTCAGGGTCTTACTACTAGACTGGACTTGTAGTGACCCTGTTTACTGTCTCCCAAGAGCTGTGACTACAGGCCTGTGCCACCACACCTAGTCTCAGCTGCCACCTCAGTGCACCCCGGGCGGGGTCAGCAAGGCAGCCCCTGTGCCTGCGTGCAGGCCCCTTAATCCACTGAGGTATTTGGCCAGTTCTTGCTTTTTGATTTTCAATCTGTTTTTTTAAAGGATTTTGTGCATGTGAACAGTATTTTTTATAGGTTGTTAAAGTTCTTGTATTTGTATTTCTTCTCATATTACGATTTATTTTAAATAGAATTGAAAAATAATAGACAAGATAGTAGAAATGATGCACAATTAAGAAAGAAAATAAGATACGAATTCAACAGAGGTTGTTATATTGCACTTATTGAACATAAGGAATAAATAATTGGGTTAGGGCAAGGAGAAAAGACAGGGGAAAAAGGATGACAGCTACTGTATCATTCCAAGAGTAAGGAATCAACAGAAGCCTTTAGTGTCTGAGAAACAGCCCATCAAGGATTCTTTTTTTTAGCTAGTCTCAGCCCACCCTGAGGGCAGGGCTGGAGTAGCATGTGGTGCCAGGGATTTAACTGCCACCCACTACACTTGCCTAAGAGGCACTTAAGACCACTGAGCTATCTTACGAACCCAAGGATTCTTCTTGATGAAACTCCTAAACATGTCTTCCGTATTTTCCATGTACTCCCATATTTAAGTGTCCTTAGTTAAAGTATGTAAGACTATTTGCTTCAAATAACAATTACATGAATTTGTCTTATTGGTTTCAAGAGAATTCAATTAAATACAAATGAGCAAAGCAATAACTATTAAAAACCTAAAATGCAATGAAATTAGGACTGAAAAATTTATGGAGGGAAATAGACACTGCTTGCTTTGCCTCTGATTTTACAATGGTTCTGTATGGAAAGCATAGAATACATTATATGTCCACAGAAGTATCCAATAGAATCCGCAACGATATAATTGTCCACACATGTACAAGATTTGCATTACATGAGCCTCACAAAATTTTCCATTATTTCGCTATTACTTCAGAGATTTCAGGTGTGTGATTTCCAATGTCTTCCTTGCTAGTGTCCCCAGCATTTGTTCTGGGTACGCTCAGGGCCTCAGATGCATTTTGCGTCTTCTCTTTGTCATTTTGCATAGCACTGTGTCCTCTGACCTTCGGTGTAGAGCTTTGCTGCAGTTATTATCTTAGCACTGCTGACAGTTACCCAAGAGATTACGTGGTTCGGGCAGTCAGTTTTGTATTTACAGAACTACAACTAGCGACACTAATAATGGACACTGGTATTTAGCAGTGGACAAACTTTTGTAACTAATGTGTTTGTATTTTAGACTATAAGAGCAAACATTATGTCTGCATAGCTAAGCAGATATTAAATTGGGAATCTGTATTTAAATTAGTTCCCCTAAGTTGTCAGATCATCTCCCCTTGGTGTACACGGGTGGGGTCTTCCAGGCAGACTAGCTGACCAGTTACCTGTTGTCCTCTTTCTGGATCAAGAGAGAAAAAGAAAGGTTGTACTCTGAGATCTGGGTCTAGCCAAGTGTCTCAGCTTACTGGGTCCGGATCTAGAAAGTTCCAACTCGTCCTGGTAGGCGTGGCTCGGGTCAGTCTGCTGTGCTCTGCTTCTTCCAGCTGCAACCCTTGGAAGTGAACCCGCTTTACCCCTCTGGCAAGAAGTTCTGCTCCTGGGTTAGCTCTGTGGGTCTGGCCTCTAGCCTCTGCTGGGAGTGGTGCCGCAGGGTTCCACACCAGGCCTGTCGGATGGAGGAGGTTCCCGGGAATGGGCAGGTCCCCCCCAACTCTTCCTGCCCCATATGCCACTGGGCTGTGGCTGGAGAGGGATCCCGCGAGAGTGGGCGGAAGGTCCCACACACGCGCACCTCCGGACTCTGCCTGGAGAGGGATCCCACGAGATCGAGCAGAAGGTCCCACACACGCGCCCGGAATCTGCCTGGAAAGGGATCCCGCGAGAGCGGGTGGAAGGTGGGCTCTGCCTGGAAAGGGATCCCGCGAGACTTTGCGTGAGGTCTCACGCACATGCCCTCCGGGATCTGCCCGGAGAGGGATCCCGCGATAGCTTGCGTAAGGTCCCACACGCACCCGCCCGGGATCTGCCTGGAAAGGATCCCGCGAGAGCTTGCGTAAGGACCCACACATAAGACAGCGGGGATCTGCCTGGAAAGGGATCCCGCGAGAGTTTGCGTGAGGTCCCACGCACATGCCCTCCGGGATCTGCCTGGAGAGGGATCCCGCGATAGCTTGCATAAGGTCCCACACCCACCCGCCCGGGATCTGCCTGGAAAGAGATCCCGCGAGAGCTTGCGTAAGATCCCATACATATGCCGGCCGGGATCTGCCGGGAAAGGATCCCGCGAGAGCGAGCGGAAGGTCCCACACGCACCCGCCCTGGATCTGCCTGGACAGGGATCCCGGGAGAGCTTGCATAAGGTCCCACACACAAGCCAGCAGGGATCTGCCTGGAAAGGGATCCCGTGAGAGGGTTGGAAGGCGGGCTCTGCCTGGAAAGGGATCCTGCGAGAGCTGGCGGAAGGTCCCACATGCACCCTCCCAGGATCTGCCTAGAGAGGGATCCCGCACTGTACTTCCTTTTTGATTATTGAGTTTTCTAAACTTTTGAAGAAAATACAACATGGATGAGCATTGAGTTCCCTGTGCTTTTAGCACCGTGGGCATCACTTCATTTTGCGGATTGGTTTCCCTGCAGTAATGGATCCAGGCAATCCCGCATCTCTACCCAGTCCTCTACGCAAAAGTTTTTTGCACTTGCTCTGTTGACATAAGCATGGATGCAAGGTCACCTCATTAAACATTTTACATTCTTTAAATAATATCTTTCGGTATCCACATACAGGCTCAGTCAGCTTGCACCCACAGCACTAATGACAGCCCGGCACTGTGAAATTAGGAGATTGAATTCTCAGAGACATCAGGAATTTTTGTATTCAAAATGAGTGCTTTACTGTATGGTTTTGTTGTCTTTTGCAACTGTAACATTTTTGCAGCTCAATCCTTGTGTTTACTGAGTGAACATATTTTTGTAGCTTTATAAATGTCTAGATTGATTTGCATATCTGTTTCAAGCATGTTTGAATGTCAGTAGTAACCTGGTAATAGCATATTATTAGTAACCTAATAATAGCATATTATTTATGCTATTTGTACCATAACATGATTTTAAACTTTTATGTTTTTACATTTCTATTTTATTATAATATATTGGCCAATGCATTCCAATGACAATTAATAGGCTTTCCTTCATCTGGATGATTACATAATGACTTATAATTTACTTTGTTTTTCATAAACCAAATAATAATTGTGGAATTTTAGGTAATTTCTGAAGGTCACAATATATTTTTAGTGTATCTCACTTCAATCTAAAAAGAGATTGTAAATTTGCTTTCACTATAATGTGTGATCTGTTTCACTGGATGTTTTAGGGAATGAGAGCTGAGGAAGGCTTATGAATGTTATCGCCAAGTCCTATATTTCTGTAAGTCTTTAAATGCCTGCAACATTTAAAGTATGAATTGTTGCCCTTATATTTCATACATTTTTGTTGGTATACACATCCTATAAGCTGGACATCTGTCTCATGAATATTCCAAAAATTTAGGTGAATTGTCATGGTGCCAAAAATGCCAATGCAAAGTCCATGAAGACCACTGCAGGGAAAGAAGAAGAGCTTATGGTGAAGTCCACGCAAGTAGGGGCAGCTGGGAAAACCATGCGGAGCAGGAGGCTGCCTAGAGTGTGGGCCTCAAATGTGAGGACCTCATGATGGTGCTGAGGTGGAAATCTGTGGTGAAATGTAGTTGTTTGTATTTCCGAAGTGAGAAAGTGAATGCATTTATGGAGCATCCTATACTAATTGCCTACAAAATCTAATATGTAAATACAGTAACAACATTTATAGCTCTTTATTTTCAATACACAGTATCGTCTCATCACTGTTTAGGGAAAAATACTTGTGCTGTTTATTAATTTAAACATACTCAGTTTAGTCTCAGTTTTCCTTTGCACTGAGAAATTTGTTCCCAAAATACCTGAAAATTGGAAATTATGCTTCACTTAGCCACTGATTCAAACCTTCATGTGTGAGATTGAGAGTGAACAACAGCTGGAAGTGAGAGTCCTGGTAGCTGAATTCTAAGGAAGCTCCTCCCTTGGTCTCTGGTAGCCCATTTCCAGCTGGGCCCCAGTCCAGGGAGCTTGGCTCCCCATGGCATTTGTGTTGTCCTCCAGCACTGAACTGTGGGCAGAGTGGCCTTGTACCAGGGAAATGTGTGCTATTAGAAATTAGCCTGCTCTTTTGTGGATCATGTAATACAGGCGGGAGGGAACCTGGTGCTGAATCCTCCCTGGAGAACTTGTTCCTGGGTCAGGATTTTCTAAGTAGCAGTGCTCCTAGTTGACTGTGTTCTCTTGAAAGTCAGCCTCTGACAAAATAATTTTAAAAAGATCGAAACAAATCAATTCTGTGAAACACATACTTGATATTTTTGGCCACAAATACATTATGGTGTAGTAGTAAATTAGTTGAATAAGAGTGTGCAGAGGAAAGTGTCTTCTGATTATAAAATTTGTGAAAAAATCAGGGCAGACATTGGTGTGGGAAGTGAAGCTATTATTCTAGATAGTTTTCATACATTGTATTGGGTTTATTGAAAGATTTGATGTCATTGTGATAAGTTCTTTTTTATTTTTAAAGAGAATAAAAAGTAAAAATTAATAAACCCATAGAAACAATAGAGAATTTAAGTAGATAATCAACAATGGTTGTATTACAAAATGTTGTCTTCAAAAGAGTTGGTTATATTTTTAGCATAAAAATTGATAACAAAGATATAAGAAATTAAAGAGAGGAAGATAGAAAATGTCAGCATTAACAGCCCCTCTCAATAGATATGATCTGATAAACTTGGTATTTGTTTCTAACATATTCAAGTCGCGTGTTTTTAACATATACAAAAATATTAGCACATGTTTTATATCCTGTTTTGTGAGGAGTTATGTAGAGTCATACAATGCAGACTAATTGAGAAATAAATGAACAGGCTGACATACTGAGATATAAATCACCAAGCAATGCTAGAAGACAGATACTTTCCTTCAGTTTCTGAGCAGTGTTCTGTGAAATCTGAGCTGTAGGATCCACTCCTGCTGTGTAAAGTGTCCATCTCTTTCTGAATGGTTGTTGATTGCTAATATACCAGAAATACACAGGCTAGACAGGGCAATACTGCCAAACCGCACAGAAAGGGTGCATGTATGACATGAAGGAGGCAGAGGGACGCTGGTGATCGGCAAAACCCATTGCAGTTAGATCTGAGCTGCACTCACTGTCGGTGCAAAAGCTTGTAGTCCTTAGTATTTATCTACAACCTGAATTTTTTAAGAGGAGTTTTAGTACACGGTATACTGACTGAATCTTAAATGTTTAGTAATGACAACATTATTATATGGTGAGTCTTAATACAAAAACTTTGTAATTAATAATAATTGTGTATGGAATATTATAAAATTCACAGTAAAATTATTAATCTGATTGTTTAAGTGACTATATTAGTACAATTTAGGAGTGTTCAATAATTTCACTCCTCATACTGAATTTTTTTCTAATTTAAGTGTTTTAGAAACATATTCTTCTGCTCAAAGAGTCAGCAGTGTAACTCAGTGTTTCTTTGTATTGTGTTTATCACCCTGTGCTTCCTGACTTGACCCGTCCAATTTCGATCTCACTGCAAGTGTCAGGTTTTGATGATTCTTGCTTTTTGAAGTCTTTGACATGCTTCCTTAAGTTGTGCAAATACTTCTTCTGTTTTAACATTAATCAGCCTGCATCTTAGAACTCCTTTATTTAAATGCACACAAGTTTTATGGCTTGGTACTGTGGCTTTTGTGTCTTTGATTTTTTGAAATTGCCCTGGTGACTCATTATTTATTGAAAAATTTTTTATTTAATCTGTACATTTGTGCAGTTTCCAAGTTCTATTTAGTTGCTGATGTCCATTTTCATTCCTGCATGACCCCATAGTATGTGATTGTTTTAATTCTTTAAAAATTTTGCTATTGTATGTTTGCTTTGTACAATAAATGTATTCATTACAAATGTTCCATATACATATTTGCGTGAGGTAAGTTTAAATGGAGGAACACATGAGAATACAGAGAAGATTTACAACCTGAGCATTCAGGGGCCACCTCCAGTGTCTGTGGGGGGTGGAACAAGGTAAACCAGTGCTGCAGACCAGAGGAGCCAGTGTGTGTTCAAAGCCTCACACTCGATGTGGTTTCCCCCATGAGTCATGAGGAATCCAAAGGGCTTGCATTGGAAGACTGAAGAGTCTAGGCTGAAGGGTTGGACATGGATGTACAAACAGCATCACAAATCTGCAGCGCCTCTGCAGGAGCAGAAATCAAGACATATGCTTTCCCTTTTATTTCATTCAGGCTTCAAATCCATTGCTAGCTGGCCTGTGTACCCATATGTGTATTTTGTCTTCTGGAACTCAGTCAACCAGATGCATCCAGAACTGGGCGAAACAAATCTGCATAGAGTATGATTTTGGAAGTGTGTGTGTGTGTTTGGACATTGACACCACAAGGAACTACTAAACACACTTTAAAATCTGCTTTTAGTTCACCATTGTGCCCTGTCCTTCCATTTTTGTATCATCTTGCCATCTACAACTTCTATTTAAATCTAATTTACAACCAATGATGTGTTTTATTTTGGAGAAAGTTCTGGTGAAGGTAAGAAAATAAAGTAATGAAGGAAGGTAGTAAATTCCTTTTAATAGTTCACAATATTAATGTCCTTGGATCCGAAGCTTTTTGGCTTCACGTAAATGAATGACCACAACCAAGATCTCTGCCATATGCCAAGTGCTGCATACTGACATATTTTCCTAAAGTGTGTACTGCTTTATTGTTACCTCCTAAATCAATATGGAATCAGCACACTTACCAAGGCTCACACTGCTGTTATCATCATTCTAAATGTCACTGTAATATTAATTAAGGAGTGATCGCAATGGTTTGCTTGAGATTGCAGTGTTCTTCACTTTTTTGTACAGAGTTGCTCAGTCTTCGCTGCCACTTTGAGAACCTGTCTACAGACAAAATCATGCTCTTCACTAATGTCAATGAAAATAACTACTTTCTGTGTGCACTCCATCTTCTTTCCTCACGTTACAGTGCATTGCAGAACAACAGCCTAGAAACACATTACTATGGTAGGATGTATAGTTAATTTGTTCAGAATTTCAGAAATGTGAGGTTGCATTTCCTTTTTTTAAATTAATCTTATTGAAGGGCCA
>PVKA01049278.1:0-13340 GCA_004027165.1 Ctenomys sociabilis | reverse complement strand
GCTGGACTTTGACTTTTCCCCCACCAAATAAAAGGAGAAGCACAATAACAATAAATTTCAAGATAAGTGATTTAGAGTAGGTAGTAGATCACGAACAGGGATGGTAGATATGGCTATTAAGAGATCCGGCTCTTGCCAAGAGGAAGAGCCCTCCACCCCTCCACCAATCCCTCCCTCACTGACCTTGGGGAAACTGCTGAGCCCCTTGAAGCCTTAAATGCTTTGTCCACTGAGCATGGGGAATAATAATAGAACATGCTTCACAGGTATATCCTGCAAATTGAATAAGAAAAGTCCTACAGTGAATTGACTGCAAGTCCTAGAAAGTAATACATATTAGTTCTTGCCTACTAATATCATTGGTAGAATTTTTATTAGCATTTCAATAACCCAGAAGCAGTGAGGAGGCAAATTTGTAAAGAACAAATGAAGAGACTTGGAAAATTCCCTTCAACCCAAACAGTAACTGTGTCTACAGAGAGCTTTGGAATTTTTCATCCTTTTTCGCTCTGCTCACCAAGTGTGCGCTATGCCAGAGAGAGAGAGAGTGATGGGTCCAGCAAATACTAGAGAATAAGGTAAACATGATCCCTACACAACCATCACTGCCTCCTCAACAATAAAATTCCACAATGTAGGTCAGCCCACTGGGCGGATAAGAAACTAAAGCCTGGAGGATTTGAGCCTTAAGGACAGGTACGAGAATCTGAGGGTAATTTGTTCATTCATTAAGAATTTAGTGCTTTTTTAGGTTAGTCTGCTAGGCAATACACATAGAAAAAAAAATGTTTATTCTCTTGCCATTTACTGTCCTGTTGTGGTAATCAGCCATGACCAAACGCATGAAGCCCCCAGCCCGTCAGATTACAGCACACATCACATAGAGTAATAAGTGAGGAAGAGGAGGTGAGATGCTCAGGGGTGATTTTAAGCAAAGTAGTCTAGGAAGGTCTCTGGAGGTGGTCACTGAGAGATTACAGGAAGGACAGAGCAGCAGAGAAGTGGAATATTTCCAAAGGATCTATCTAGGGCCTTCTAGAAGCCATTGATTGGCTCAGGGATTTCCTAACAGCCTCCTTTACCTCCTTGTTCCTCAGGCTGTAGATGAGGGGGTTCAGCATGGGGGTCACCACGGTGTAGAGCACAGACACCACCCTGTCCCCCTGTGAGGACTGGCCCGAGTTGTCTCTCAGGTACATGAAGATCAGGGTGCCGAAGAACAGAGCAACGGCCATGAGGTGGGAGGCACAGGTGGAGAAGGTCTTGGCCCGGCCCCCCACAGAGCGGATCCTCATGATGGCCACAATGATGAACAGGTAGGACACCAGGATCACCGCGATGCATGCGGGCATAACAAACGTGGCAAACACGATGATGACCACTTCCTGGGTGTAGCTGTCCCCACAAGTGAGTTTTAACAGTGGAGGGAGGTCACAGAAAATGAAGTCAATCTCATTGTTTCCACAGAAGGAGAGAGAGAAGGCTGAGACCGTGCGAACAAAGGCACTGGAAAAGCCAGCACCGTAGGCCACAACCACTAAGCCCCAACGGGCCTTTTCTGTCATAAGAGTGGCATAAAGCAGCGGCCGGCACACAGCCACGTAGCGGTCATAGGCCATGATGGCCAAGAGGTAGCAGTCAATGGACGCAAAGAAGGTAAAGAGGAAGAACTGCACTGCGCAGCGAGCCTGAGAGATGGCCGAGCCCTGTTCCCACAGCACCACCAGCATCTGGGGGATGATGACAGAGGAGTAGCACAAGTCCACGAAGGAAAGATGGCCAAGAAAGAAGTACATAGGTGTGTGCAGCCGGCGATCTCTGCATATCAGGACAATCATCCCTGCGTTCCCCAGCAGGGTGGTGAAGTAGAAACTCAAAAACATGAAGAAGAGAGGGAGCCCCCACTCCGGGTGCTGCGTAAACGTAGTCAGGAAGAACTCGGTCACCAAGGTGCAGTTTCCCCCCACCATCTGTGTAACAGTTCACCAGGGAAAGCTAAAATGATAGCTAGGTCAAGGGACACCTCCAGAGACACATAAGGCATTAAAAAAAAAAAGAGCTTAAACTGATCATCAGCCACTCCAGTTCAACAAGATTCGTGGTTGCAGGAGGACCTACGCAAATAGAGAGCTCACCGCAAGGTGAGAAGTAATGGGTGCTTGCCCCGCGGCACGATCAGGGACCACGTGGCCCTCTCCAGCTTATAAATTGGCTTTTGTATTTGCAGCTCTGTCCATGACTGGCTGGCTCACGTTTCTTGATGCACAGAACCTCAGGGCTGACCTCTGCCCACAAGGACCTCAACGTCTTCCCCACATGAGACAGCACACAGGTGACAGCAGTTGTGAAGGGGCCACACACACAGCGGTTATTTTAAAATTTAAATGAAGGTGGTAAGGAAGGAAAATGTGTATTCTACAAACAAAAGAGGGTGAACCAAGAAACAGTCCGTTATCAATCGCAGCAAGACCTGCTTGTGGACATTTCTATTCTCGGACTAGCAGCATGAGTGTTTAGCCAACAGCATCTTTCCTAATTAGAGCTGGCCGGCTTATTACGGCTTTAGATGGATATATACACGTGTGCACACACCAGCACTAACCTGGAAACCACAACCGCAAGCGTGAGCTCCTATCAGCACCCAACAAAACCCCGCCAGCATCGCTCGGTTATTCTCAGAGTCCCTAATGAGAGCAGCAGTTCGGTAATAAACAGCATCCAAATCTGAGAGCAGAAATAAACACCTGTGCCGTCCGGTGCTGTCTGAGTGCTCCTGGGGGAGTCTGGGCCAGTGGGCTTGGAGGCTTTTCACAGAGCTCTAGGACAAGGCTGTACAGGAGGACTTCGATCGTGTGTGCGCTCCTGATGCACCAACCGCCAGGCCAATGCTGGGCTGGCCCAGTGGGGACCTTAACAAAAAAAATGAAATTAGATCCACAAGCCTTCAGCAGGCATGGGGCGTCCTCACCTGAAGCCGCTTTGCAACTGCCTTCCTCCTCTGCCGCGGTTCCCTCCAGCAGAGACCTGCCAGCTCAGAGGACCCCTGTTCTCCTTCTACCACAGCACAGTGTGACCCTGGGTGAGAAAGGAAGTTACCTTTCCTCTCTGGCTCAATCAGCGTGTCTCTGTTTCCTTTCAATAAGCAACACAGCTTGGTCCATAGTCACAGTGACGTGAGTGAAGGGCTTCCACTACCTCCCTGTCCCAGGCTTGCTCTGAGAGTCCTCCCCCTTGCCCTGGCAAAGCAATGCATCTTTGACAGTAGCATTTCCTGGGGTTTTTCAGGTTCATCCCAAGAGGAACTAGGAGACTGACTTCCCTGTCTCCCGGGGCCTCGGACCTGGCCCCAGGCCCTGCTGTGGGGCTGCCTATGTTCACCACCATGGTACCAGCCTCTAATTGGTTCCCAGGGCACTTCTCCGGGAAGTAGCATCTATCTGTGCCAGCTTCCTAACAGGTCTCTAAAGTCTCCAGTTTTCTCTCCTTTCAAATTCCCAGAGCCAGCCCCGTGCGTACCTGCCCACCCTGGCAGAGCTGCTCCTGCTAGTGCCTGCTCCAGGCTTTGCAGCAACCCTGAAGCATTCTTGAAGCTGTCCTGCATCTCCCTGGGGAATTCTGCCAGGATTTATAAAGCACCACCACACTAGCCAGCTGGGGCTGGATCCCCAAACAGATGTTTTAAAAGCATGAGGTTTTGTCACTTTGAAAGTTCACTCTAGCTGACACAGAGAATCACACCTGTGGCATGTCACAAGAGGAGTCTGGGGAGCTGGGTGTGAGAGGCCAAGAGCAGGGGCCACAAGAAAATATTCTCTCCCCAGCACTTGGGATTCAACCCAGTGCCTGCAAACTGAGCCCCTCCATCCTTTTTCTGTCTGTCTGTCTGTCTGTCTGTCTGTCTGTTGGTTTGTTTGTTTGTCTTTCTGTTTGTTTTAATTTTTGAAACAGGATCTTATGAAGTCACTGTGCCGCCCAGGCTGGGCTCACAACTGCGACCTTCCTGCCTCAGCCTCCCACAGTGCTGGGATTCCAAGGCTGCCCTACTGGGCCTTGCAGAAAAGCAGAACAAGAGCTGGCAAGATAGCTTAGTGGACTAAAGCACCTGCTTAGACAAGTGCAGGGACTGTGATTCAATCCTGAGAACCACATGCCACTCCAGCCCCACCCCAGGGTGGGCTGGGCCAGCCCCAGAGTCTAGGCATAGTGGTGCAGCCAGAGCTGAGGAGTCTGAAAACAGGAGAATCCTGCAGTCTGAGCTGCATAGTGAGACCCTGTGACAACAAAATACATGAGAGAGAGAGAGAGACAGAGAGAGAGAGAGAGAAATATAGACAAAAAGAAAGAAAGAAGGAAGGAAGGAAGGAAGGAAGGAAGGAAGGAAGGAAGGAAGGAAGGAAGGAAGGAAGGAAGGAAGGAGGGAAGGAAGGAAGGAAGGAAAGTTTGAAAAGCAGAAAGCAGAACGTGCTTGATGGAAGCACTGTACTCCTCTGGCATGCGAATTCTCACGCACCACCTCCAAAGTCCATCTGGCATGGGGAGCAGGGCTGCCTGGCTCCCTGGCTTCCCAGGTGACACTGGTACAGTTCATCTCCAAAACTGTTGTGCAGGGACAGTGCCCGAGGAAGCACCTGCAGGAGCGCCAGCCTCATCTAGCCCTCTCTGTGCTGTACCACAACCCAAAGAAGAAGAGGGAGACATGCTCTTGAAGAGCACAGTCATTCCAAATCCCTTCCTCCCTCACCTGACAACTGAGGTAGTGTGGCTGGGCACTCCTCCACCCTAGAAACTTCACAGAGCTCTGTACATAGGCAGGACCACAAAGCTTCTTAGTGGCAAGGCCGCGACTTGAAGTGGGCAGTGCTCTGCAGATTGGTCCCATCCAGAACGCACAGGATGAGAGTCTAGGGAGGTGGAACGCTCTGGGCTCCCAGGGCGCTTCTCCAAGAGCCCTGGGAACTTTCGCAATCTCTAGGCCCAGACAGTACCCGGCCCAGTTTGGTCAGGAAGTGTGAGTGTACAGGTCAAGCACTAATATTTTCAATCCCTCATTGCAGTGTGCAGAGGGATTTGAGAATCACACAAGAAGTGCCTGCCTGTCCCCACACATCTTCAAAGGAGAAAACAAATTTACCATTCTCATAAGATTGGAGACCATGTGTGCTCTTGGAAAGCCACACTGCACATCGGCAGATTAAACGATGTGTGAAATCCTACAGTTAAGAAATCTCACTGACTTCGCCTAACCCCCACCATTTCCCAAAAGGATTTAGCCACTAAACCTCTCCTTCATTAGCCTCTGCCAAACCAGACTTCTTAGGAAAGTGTACTCTCTAGGCAACGTGGCCCTGCAGGGGCTCAGAAATTGTCCAAACGCCAAGCAGCAAAGCAGCAATTACTCCAAGCAGCAGTGTCTCCTGAGAATTCATCCCAGAATCTGGCTCCCTCAAGTCTCTGAGAGACTGGCTTCCCCAAGAACAGTCGCTGCCTGGAAAGGTACCAAGGCAGATGCAAGGGATGTTTTCTCTGTACCCTCCTGGGGAGCTATGGAAGGAGACCCCACCTTTCCCCTGAAGAAAGATATTCCATCCGCTGTGAAGTGTGTTTTGGGGCTGAGCCCCTGCAGTTCTCTGTAGATGAACTGGCCCTGTACATCCCAGTGACAGTGAAATAGGCTGCCAAGTCTGTTAGAACTCTGCTTCCAGAAAGCACTCGATTGCCTTAAATGAATGTAACTTAATCAGGAGCTGTTTTTAGAATGTACATATAGATCAAAATATAATGCCACATCCAGTAAACACACACAATTATTATATCACAATTAAGTTTTAATGACTTAAAAAGTGTTTTTAAGAGACCATATCACAATTATTCGGATGATTCAGCCACTATGTGGCCAGCTCTATGAGACAACAAGATGAATCTCAAAGAGCATTGATCAGGATTTCACATACTAGATTAAGGCCTATAAAACTAGAATAAATTTGTTTCTCTAACACCTTTTTGCTCCTGGTATCAAAATTTAAAAGATAAATTCAACAAAACAGTAACAGGGAAGCCTACTTCACGTGCACACTGTGTGTGTACGAGTCTGTTCACTCTCCTGAGGTAGAGGATATATGCATGAATGGATCGAGCAATAAATGTGTTCGCTCCTTTAACTCATGCAAGAACCCTATGCTTTAGGTGCTGTCACTGTATAAACCCAGAAATCTGCTTAGAATACACACTCCGAACTCTTACATACCCGTGCAAATGCTCACAACGAGATCCACAAATTCCATTTTTGTATGTCTGTCTTTGTAGCTTTTTAGGAAAAAAGGGGGGGGGATGACTTGCCTTAGTCATTTTATAGTCGCTGGAACATAATATCCAACAAGCACAAGTCAGAGGAGTGGTGAATCTTAGCTCACAACTACATGGTCTGCTGACTCTAAGTCAGAAAGGCAGAGCAAAGGAGCTCTCGGAGGAGTAGCTGCTTGCCTCATGGTGACCAGGAAGCAGAGAGAAGAAGGATCTGGGGAGGGAGACGTGTCCTTCTGGGTCCTGCCCCAGTGACCTGCCTCTGAGCAAGCCAAGTCAGCTGCATCACCCCGTGGTCCAAGCCTCCTCCAAAAGCCCTGCCTCTGAGTGCATGGAGTTTGGGGAGCATTCTCCATCAAAACCACTTAACAGAAAACATGCTGAGCTTCTCTGTGAGAAGATGGTAAAAGGAGCCTCTTGGGACTGCTGGCTAAGTCCTTGCTCTTTCTACAGAGAATCTTCCACAGTCCTGGTGATGCCCTGGACTCGGTCCACCTGCTCGCTTCACGTGTAGTCTCATGTTCAAGACCCAGAATCTTGTAAGACCCAGAGTTGGTTGTAAGGAATAACCCTTTTTTCTTCCTACGAGCTCTTTTCTTGAACTACAGCAAGCATCTATTTTTCCCTGGAGCCAAGCAATCGTGGCTTACTGCCCGGAGGACATGCTACGGAGGGCGTGAAGGCAAAGCCTGAGTTCTCACACTGCATTCATGCTGTCCACCTTCTCACATCTGAACTCAGGAGGACCTCATGCCAGTTCAAGGCTGTGGTGCACCCAAGGCCTCTGCATTTGCTGTGGGAGGACTCGTCCAGCTGGGGAAGTGCCCTCGCAGCTCATCTTTGATACCGTGCCCACCGCTCTAGTACTCCAGAGATGTATGATGTTTGTGTGCTCTCCTGAGCTGCTAGACTAAGGGGGCTATTAGAGGCAAAAAGACCCAGGCTTTCGAATCACAGGATATTGGCCTGAGGCCTCCCAGTGGAAAAATCATTCATAGGTGGATGATTAGTATCTGAATCAGTTAACTTGATTCTTGGCCCGTGACTTTTTAGAGCCAAACTGGGCAGCCAGCACTTTATCACAGGGCTCTTGCTCACAAATATGGAAGACACTCCAGAGATACCAGGCAGCCAGAGCAACTCACCTGGACTCTGTGCATATGCTCTTACCCTGTGCCTCAAGCTCTATTCCTGAGAGGAGCTTTGGCCAATAATTTTCTTGTGATTTTGCCAAAGTCTTCTCAGACCCCACATATCTGAACCTCATAGAATGATGAGGTCAAGAGGAACTTGGGAAGGCAATCTGACTCGCCACTTTGCAGGAGTACAGACTAGGATCTTGGGGCGGTAACTTCCAGTCCTTGGGCTCCTTACGAAGATACACCTGTTGGTTGCAGAAGGCCAGCAAGTCATGTGGGCTGAACATACAGAGGACTCTCGGCCCCATGAGGATTTGGGACAAGGGCTAGGCTGAGCTTCAGGGACAGCTGAGCCCAACAATACCAGTGCCACTATGAGTTTGTCTTTGCTCACAGTTCTCTAAATATGTGTTCTATTCGCTTCCTGAACCTACTTCCTGCAACTAGTGGGGAGCTCACTGTGTGAACTCTGTATGTCTTTGATTTTCTACCACAAAAGAGGAAAATCAGTGTTTTGGTTCAAGTTTAAAAAAAAAAAACAAGGAAGATCTCAGACATCATGGCCAAAGGATGAGGCAGAAGGATTGGCCAACATGGGTCAGATGACAACTGATGAGGACCAGAAATTGAAATAAAAACAGGCAAGGAAATGGAAGGCTCATGTGAACCATATGTGACAGTGTGAGGACACAGGGAAGTAGGTCTCCACCACAGGAAGGTAAGGCGCATGAGGGAAACTCCTACCCTGCCATCTTCAGGCCTAGGGCACAGGTGTTCCTACAGCTGCAAGGATGGTAGCAAGTGGCAGAGTTGAAGACCCAACTCTGATGCATAAGTGGTTCGCAGTTACCTCCTGTCAGCACCAACATGGCACTGTGGTGTGTTTGCTGATGTCTTTACGCTTCATGCTTGGGCTATAGGGCTTGGATTCCAGCAGAAAGTATAGAAAGTTTGTTCTGGCCACTCCATCTTCCCTGACCTTCTGACCCCCAGTTTCAAGTGGGCTCCCTCATGATCCTAACCAGCCCTTGAAGAGAGCCCTGAGATGGTCCCCTCTGGAAGGAAGGGCTTGGTGAGGCTCAAGGTGGGGTCTGCTGTCAGCTAGTCCACAAGTCAGCAGAGTTAAAGCCCAGACAGGACACTGGAGATGAGTGTTTGGCTGGTATACCCAGAACCCAGGCTCTGATTACCAGGGGGGGAGAGAAGGGGAAAGGAGGGAGGGGAACGGGAGAAAAGAAGAGAGGAGATGAAGGGGAAATAGGAGCGGAGAGGGAAAGAAAGGAGGAGGGAGAGGAATAGAAGGAAGGAAGGAGGCAAGTGAAGCTTACTTGTTTCCTCCTTGAGCTGACTCTCCAGACTCTTTAGAAGATATAAGATGTCCTTTCACTCACCCCAGTTGTTCTTTCCTTTCACAGTACCTATTGTGCCTTTCTTTTTTTTTTTTTTTTTTTTTATTGAGAAACAAATAGCAATGAGACTGTTTCAACACAAGTTAGTTAGGACAGTTACAATAATGAATACACTGCATATTGTTGTCTTCATAGTAATGATTCATAGTACAAAATGCAAGACATGATATCCTATCGAAACACTATTATTTAATTAACAGAAATCAGCTGTATATCTATCCTAACTATTTTGGATGTACAGATACAAAATGGTCCTTCATTTGTGTCCCCTTTTTTGTTAGTTTTGTCAGAGATGGGTATTCCATTGCAATTTAAATACTGTAGGTGTGTGAATTCAGCAGAGTAATCCAATATAGTCCATAATAGTAGTGGGTTATCCATAAGACTGGCAATGTCAGAAGCTGTTAACTTGAGCCTTCACAGCTCAGCATATTATTATGGCTTTAGTTTTTAATACTTCATTTTTGTACTTTTCTGCTGAATGGTTAAGACCAAGGTACAGCAAAACCTATATAACAAGAAATGTAACTTTTGTACCTCACAAGGTCAGTCAAATCCCCTCAGGATTTACCCCAAAACACTGTACCACAGTTTGCAGGTCCTTTGTCAGTGTCAGCCATGTGGATGAGTCACGGCCATTGCTTGACCAACTTGCTGTCTGTGAAAGCCTGAGAAAATGTTTTCTCTCCATGACTCTCCTTAGGGGCATTATACATCGTCAATCACTTTTCTCTGTGGCCCCATGATCTCCCTGATCAGAAAATTTTGGACATCACTTAGTTACAGGATGTTACAGTACAGGTTCCCTTATGTTCTGAGTCCTCACTGACCTTGAAAGGCTAGGGCAAAAATGTTGGCTGTCCTTGCAGCCCTTCTTTTTCTCTAATTTTTCATCTGAAAACTTAAATTGTTAACCCTCCAGAAGAGAAGCTTAATAATATTATTACTCTATAAAATAGACAATTGAGCTTAACTTCACTATCTGTCTGAATATCAAACATATTAGACATAACATGGAACAGGTATTTTCCATCAAGTATTGATATCTGTCAAACTTTAAATCCCGACAGAATGTGAAGAAAATAATAAAAAATATTTTAAAAAATAGAAATAAACAATTACATATTACTAACTATATATGCTGATACCTGTGAACTAAGCAATTGCACTGAAAATAACAATGTGTAATACTAGGACTATGCTTAGAATGCCTGACATTCTGGTCTTCTAAATACATACTGCTTCTAATGTCATATCAATTACTGCTTTACTGTCTCTCAAGTAAATGCTTGTTTAAAAAAGAAAAGGTAACAAATGAAAACAGGAGACAAGAATAAAAAGTCATAGGCCTGTTCATCTACAATGCTGTATATGGTTAGATTTCTAAATTTCTGTGTACAGTGAATGTTTAACTCCAAAAAACTCTTGCAATTTTAATCTTCCTCCCCTCCCAACACATTGTTCTTACCACTTTCTGAAACAGTTCTGGGGTTGTCTCCAGTATCTCCCACAGTGGGATCAAAAATGTGGTGAATGCTGCCACCCAGTGCCACTCAGTGGAAAAGCGGGCTCATAAGCATGTGACAGGTGTTCTTACCCACCTGTTGGCTGAATCTGCAGTGCTGCAAACTCCTTACTTCTTCTGATTTGTTTTGGCTTGAAGACTTTGTATGAAAATAGGACAGCTACTTCTGTTTATGTCTGTGTTCCCTTTGCAGGGACTACTGGTTGTCATCCTTTGATTTTTAGTCCGTGAATTTCTTCTTGGGTTAAAAGTGCCTCTTGTACGTGGTATACTGTTGAATCTTGTTTCCTGATCCACTCTGCCCATCTCTGTCAGGAGCGGGGCCAGATGAAAGCTATCCACATTGAGAGTTGCTACTGAGAGTCCTTGGCTGGCTCCTGTAGCTACATTCTTGTCCTACTTCTGGTTTTCTAGCCTTCCTTCTACTCAGCCCACCTGGTGGCTTCACTCCGTTGGTGCTCACAGAATGGTCAGCTTGTCACTTGCTACAATGTCTTTTATTTTATTTTTCTTTTTTCTTTCTTTTTTTTTTTTTTTTAAGAATGGGGATTGAACTCAGGCCCTTGCACTTGCCAGGCAAGCGCTTATTCTACTGAGCTATCTCCCCGGCCCACTACAATGTCTTTGAGACTATCTGGAGTGCTGATTTGTGCTCATGAACAGCTTTAGGTGCTTTATATCATGGAAGCATCTTATTTCTCCATTAATTTTGAAGGGCTGGTCAAATAGCTCAGTGAATTAAAGCGCCTGCAAGCAGACACATGGGCTGGGGGTTTGACCATGCTGGCTCTGCCCCCAGGGTGCATTGAGACTAGGTGTGGTGTCATGCACCTATAATCCCAGCTCTTCTTGGGAGGATGTAAACAGGAGGATCACTCCAACTTTGATCTAGTAGTGAGACCCTGAACACCCTGTAGACTCTTCCTTTAAAAAATAAATAAATAAATGTAGAAACAAATATATATATATATATATATATATATATATATATATATATATATATATCCATTAATGATTGAAGTTGTTTCTTTTAGGGCTTAAAACACTTTGCTGTACACTCTCCTGACCACTCAGGTTTGTTTTGAGGACTGTACTATTAATTCCAGTGGGTTTGCTTTCATACATGATTTGCTGCTTTTCTATGACAACTAGTAAGATTCTGTGCTTACTTTGGACTTCTGGAACTTTGAGTCTGATGGATCATAGTCAGGTTCTTTTCTGATCCTGGCTATTTGAGATTCTATATGCCTCACTTATTTGTATGTTAAATAATTTTAAAGCTTTCTGTCCTTATTTCAGCACGTGAACTTTTGTGCCATTTATGATGTCTTTGGATTTTTCCCTAATTCCAGTTCCTGGGAATAATCTCCTTTGCATCATCTGGCAGTGAATAGATCTACAGTTCGTGTTCTCTTCTTGTCCTAAGGAGTCACTCATTGGTTGCTCACAGACACCTGGCCTGAGCTTTGCCTCACACTGGTCGTGTCTGCTGCCCTGCCTTAGGCACTATTGTTAGTCTCTTGAATTTCTGTCTTGTACCCTATTTATGGATTCTGATTCTCTTCTGGGATGTGCTTTCCTGTTTTGTATCTTTTTGTTTAACTCAACTAGCTTTTTATTTATTCTTCTGTAGACTCACTGGTTGCTTTTGTTTCTTAGGTCCATTATCTGTCTAATTATATCTTCTGTATATTCACCACCCACCTTATTGATCTGCTTTTAGCTCCTCTGTTGCTGTTTTGAATAATTCAGATGTGGGCTTTTGATTCCACACCCTCTGTGCTCCATGGATAGATCAGCTTCAGTGGGAGTTGGCAGCTTTTGGAGGTATTTTGTTGCCTTGCACTCTCGTGTTTCTTTTTGTTTGTGGTTTGTTTGTTGGTCATTCTGGAACTTGCAGGCTGCATATAGTGGAGGACTGTGTTGGCAGTATGGAGACTTCTTTAGTTAATCTCAGCTTTTCAGTGATGCAGTCCACACCTGGCCAACCATAGGCCTCAGCCTCTGCCCCAGGACCCAACCACCTCCTTTTATTTGGATGAGGAAGCTACAGTTTATTTGGCCCTTTACCCACTGCTCCAGGAATTGGCCACTGAACTGCTAACAACACAACAACAGCCCAGGTATTGGCATACTAAGAAAAATAATTAACAGCAACAACTACATCGCCTTGATTATGGTAATAAAATCAGCAATAATAATAGCATCAAAGACAAACTCGATATTGATATATTCTGAGAACTAAATCTATACCACCCTTGACCATAGAGATCTATAATCATAGTATAAACACTAAGACAAAACAAATATTTGCCTACAATAACTGTCTACTAAACTGAACACTTTACGTTCACTAACAACAAAGTTCTATTCAACATTAATAGCATAGAGTTAATCAAAGATTGATAATTCCTAGTGATTATATTAGTAAATATGTACAGGGAGGGGAACTGGAGAAAAGAGAAGTAATTGAAATATTTATCAGTGAAAGGTGAGAAATAGGAGAGAAAGAGATTAGGGAACCTACGAGGAGTAAAAGGAAGTTAATAGCATTAGATATCAATAATAGAAGAAGATGAACTAGAAAAATATGAAAAGAGACCCCAAAAATTCCACCAAGAAACTACTAGAACTGATAGGGAAATTCAGTAGCATAGCAGGATACAAAATCAATACGCAGAAGTCAATAGCATACCTCTATACAGATAACAAACACACTGAAAGGGAAACTATAGAAACAATACCTTTGACAATAGCACCGCGGATATTGAAATACCTTGGGATTCACTTAACCAAGGAAGTCAAAGATCTTTTCACGGAAAATTACAACACCCTAAGAAAAGAGATTATGGAGGATTTCAGAAAATGGAAAGATATTCCATGCTCCTGGATAGGAAGATCCAACATCGTGAAGATGGCCATACTCCCAAAATTGCTGTACAGATTTAATGCAATCCCTATCAAACT
>PVKA01049277.1:0-13340 GCA_004027165.1 Ctenomys sociabilis | reverse complement strand
AAAAAAACAGCTCAAGCTTAGCCCTGTAAACCACATTTCAGACTTCTGAGATCTCAGTTGCAAACAAATAAATTCCTGCTGTTATAAACCACTAACATTGTGGTAATTTTTGTGTGTGTGTGTGTGTGTGAAATAAGGGATTGAACTCAGGCCCTCTTGCTTGCTAGGGAAGCGCTTATTCCACTGAGCCATCTCCCCGGCCCTCATTGTGGTAATTTATCACAGCAGCTAATATATATTTCCTGATAGGATTTGATAAGAAAATACTCATCCTTCCTCCACCATAAAATCTTATCACCAGTTTAATCGATGATATCAGGAACACCAAAATTAAGGGACATTCTATGAAATACCCACTCAGTACTATTCAAAAGAATCAAGGTCATGAAGAAACAGGAAAGTGTGAGAAATTTTCATGGACAAGGGAAGACTAAGGAATCATGGTGATTAAATATCATGTAGTATTTTGGATTGGACCTGGGAACATAAAATGACAGTAGTGGAAAGATGGAAGTCTGAATAAAGTCTGTGGTTTAGAAGGTAGTATTGTGCCAATGCTAATTTTATTTTTATAAGATTTTCAAAATCAAGGAAAATGGGTGTAAGGTATATGGGAACTCTTTGTACTGGTTTGACAACTTTTTCCTAAAACTAAAGTTATTTCCAAATCAAATGTTTAGAAAAGGGATACAGCCCAGTAACATAACGTGCTGTCTTGTCAGACATCTGTTATTGCACGGAGAAATAACACAGGTCTGTGGCTCAGGGGGTCTCAGGCTACAGGAGAAAGGAAGAAGGAGTTGAAAGGAGATGGCTGAGCCATTCCCTTGGCTGCCTTTGGTGTTACTGGGTGGTGCTGATGTTACAAGTTGTCCTGGGGCTCTGGCAAGGGGTAGGTGTCACTGTATTTCATGAATGGAGAAGCTGTAGCACAGAACCCTTCAGTAAAAAATCAAATAATGTTCATTAAATCAATTGGACTTGCCTAAGCTCACTGAGCAGATGTGGAAATGGAATATAAATTGTCTGATTTCCAGATGTAAGGTGACTGAGCAAGAAAGTTCGGTTCATTTATAATATTTTTAAAATCCATACATTTTATCCAGATATGAAACTTTGGTGATAACTGGGTGGCAAATGGATTTTAGTCTGCATAACTTTTCTGAATCTCACCATACTTCCTTCTCTTCACACCTGGCCCAAACACTGGAAATTCTGCTCAGGTTTATAGAACTTGCCTTTTCTCAGTTTTTGTGTGATTTTGGTTTTAGCCATTATCTTTCTTCCTCACCTATTCTACTGATCAGGTGTGATCTATTGCTGTATAACATAAAGCAATGGTCTATCAAATAACAGGAAGCGCATGCTGTCTCAGCTAAGACATACTGGAGCCAAAGCCACCCATCCAAGTAACTCTCCAGTCCATGGTGGCCTGGCTTCAAGACAGCATGGTGGAAGGGCCTGGGCAGGGGAAAGCTCCTTTCCTCATGGTAGCCAGGAAGCAGAAAATGGAGCGTGGAGGGGAAGGGAGACACATTGTTCCAGGTCAGCCTGCAGTGGTCTACCTCCAAGCAGCCCCAACTCCTCACAGTAAGCTAGCCAGAATCTTCCATAATGCAGTCACCTTAGGAAAGCCCAGCCTATGAACTCATGAGGCTCCAGGGAGGCATCTAGACATAAACGATGGCACGAGCTCTCAGAAAGCTGCAGACAGAGAGGGTATCAGCTGAGGCTGCAGTCATAGGGTTTACTTCCAAAATGACATGCTCACAGAGCTGGGACCAAGAGAGCCCATTCTGTACCAGGGAGCCCTAGAAGTGGGATTACTTGAGCATCCTCTTGATATGCCAGGTGACTTCCACCAGAGACAGAAGCTCCATTACTCTTTGGCACCCAGTCTTAGAAGTTCACACACTGTCCCTGCCACCTCCTTTTACTTGTTACAAGGAATCACTAAGTACAGCTTGCACACCACAGGAGGGAGATTAATCTTCCATGTTCTAAAGAGCAGCATACCAAGACTGGTGGGTACTTTAAAGCCAGCACACTGATGGGCTCCCAGCCTTGGGGCCTGATAGAGAAGGTAATCCTCCTCCCTAGACTTCCCCTGGGCATCTACTTTTATGTCTGCAGCTTCTTGGGACTCAAAATGAGAACTGACTTCTTTCATCTTTTGCCTGCATTCCCAAGCCTCATGAAAAGTCACAACGTTGAGAACAGAAAAGGGAACCTCAAATGACCCCAGCTTTACAGGATCTGGATAGAGTCATCTGCCTTGTTTGTTCCTGCTGCCGCACTAAAATTTGACATCTCTGATTCTTCTCAAACAAGGGTTGCTGCAACCTTTTAAGCACCTTCTCTATAGTGTGGTCACAAATCCAGTGCTAAAATCGTGTTCAGTACCCACTGACTTTCACTGCATGGCTTTCTCCTCAAAACCTAACTTCACTGGCTTCTCCGTCAATCTTTCACTACCCATTTAAACTGTTGGCTTTCAGCACTCTAGTTCTCAGTCATCTTAATTATTTACCTTTCTGTCCTCAGACTTCATCTCTTATTTCCGCTGAGTTAACTCGGTCCCCTTGTTCATACAGTGAGCTCAAGATACTCAAAACCAGATTCAGCATTTCCCTCCAAACTGACTTCCCTCCTTCCCTTGTTGTTTATTCTCTGAGAAATAAACCTTAAAAAATACAGCACCATCTTTGGCCTCTCCATTGCCTGCATTCTCTCTATTTCTGGTGGAATTCTTACCCCTGTATGGTTGCAAAACCAGTTTATCTACCTTGTAGCACAGGGCAATTCTCAGCCTTTATCAGGGGTGTCCAAAAGGCCCAATTCAGTGGTTCTTAGTTTAGTTTTGAGGTGGTGTATTTGCTGGTTCTGCTCTGAATTTAAGATTCCACTGTCCCATCTGTTCCCAGTTCCTGTTCTGGTTTCTTAACCATTGCTGCCAGATCTCCCTAATGCCTAGATCAGCACATTCGGAACTTCAATGTGCTCATGAATCCCTTGGGGATCTTGTTAAAATGCAGATTATTTTGGAAATGCAGGTTATCAGGAAGTCTGGGGTAGTGCTTGGGAGTCTGCATTTCTAACAGTCCTTCAGATCACGTCCTTAGGGCTGGCTCAACAAATGAGCACATTTTGAGTAGCAAGAGCCCATAGCAACAGTCTCCTAAACGTGCTTCCTTGTTTATTCTCTTCCCTGGCAGAAAGGAAAAAACAAGCACTGTCATACTGTCCTGGTCTCCGGATCCATATCACTGGTCTTCAGCAAGCAGTGTGCTAGAATCTCTTGGGACCTCATGAAAAATACTAATTCTTAGCCAGGCCTGGATGTACGGCGTGTAATCCCAGCACTCTGAGAGTTCACAAGTGTAAACTCAACCTGGGCAACTTAGTAAGATCCTGTTTCAAAGCAAAAAATGAAAGAAAGAAAAAGAATTCAGGGTGTAACTCAGTGTGAAAGTATTAGGTTTTATCCCCAGTACTGAAGAAAAATACTGGTTCTTGAATTCTATTCCTATATAGATAGTACATGTGTAGCTATGGGTCAGCCCTTCCAGTCACTGAACCTGAACAATGCCCCACGTGCAAAGTCAATGACCCTTATTCTAGGGCTTACTACACAGAGGCAGAGCTAAGAACACTTAGGACTCCTGAGCCTGACCAGAAAAATTCCAAAATTTCAAACTAGGTCTCATGCATACCAGACCTGCCACTGTAATCTTTAATAACCTTTCTTCATTTGGAGTTCATTGAAGGTTCAGGCATATGGACTGCATCTTGTACATCTCATTATTGCAGAGCGAAACATAGAAAAAAACATGCACAGGAGACTTAGCTGACATAACCAGCACCCTGTTGACCATGCTGTCAGTCATACTCTGGAAGACCCCACAAGAGGCACCCCAGAACCAGCACGACTTTAAACTTGTGCGTCTTGTGCTCCGGATGCTCATGCTACTTTCCTTTCACAGGCACAACTGTGCTCACTAAGTGTACTGTCACCTTAATAAAGCTTGCTGCTTTTTCCTTACCATCATGAGCTATGTCTAATCCTTTGATTGTCACACACAAAAGCCTAGGAACCTGTCCCACAGCCCAGTGATAACATCTGGGCTTTTCAATTTGGTAGGTCAAGGAGTATGGCCTCAGAATTTGTATCTTTGTGAAGTACCTCAGGCTATCTTGCTGATTATTTTTTAAAGAACTGTGTCTTTTGGGCTAAAGGCCAACCTGAAACCTCAAATGCAAAGTCTTCCCTAGTAGATACAATATCTTTTATTTCTTATTTTCTCAATCCTCTGTACACCTTTGTTTCAGACAGATTATCTGCCAGACAAACTTAGAGTATCACCTTCTCTTTATTTTGATTATAATTAGAAATTCTCTCCATAGTAGAATGAGCTTATCTGTGTATGTGTGTTGTTGTTCAGCAAGACTGCTAGCTACTGGAACACATTATCACCATGCGCAAATCTGTCTCCACTCTCTAAATTTTCACACATCACTACCTCCATCATAAGAAAATCCCACAGAACATCAATTTTTCTGGAAGAATGGAAATGTGACTTTATTGATTAAACTAAAAGTAGAGGTAACAGCCCTGGCCCAACATATAAGAAAAATGCTGAGTCATGCTCCAGTTTTATTCAACAACTGCCATCCCAGAGGACAGAGACTGTATTGTGTTTGTTCTACATCACTTTCATATGTCACAGGTATCTCACTCTCATCACTGAATACAAAGCTAAGCAAAGGTCTGATGTGTCTACTGCCCTGCTTGAGGATGACCCATGCTGCTAGGGATGGAATGAGTCATTAGAGCCAATTAGTTGAAATGACACCAAAATTAACTAATTAGCTTTTTAAAATATCCTTGATTCTAGAAAATAGCATGTGTCCAACATCAGTACACCTTCACTCCTAAAATACCGTTAGAACATTTGGTAATGCTGTGGAACACAATGCTAACACCAGCTGTGAGAAATCAACGCTCGTCAGCATCCACTTAGCTGATGTGAGGAGAAATACTAACTGCCCGATTGGATTGAAGAGGTAAGACAAACAGCTCACAGGGACATGGAGAGAAATAAAGAGAAACCATATTCAGTGTCCTCTTTATGAACCAAAACTCTAAAGCGAACTTCTTAGCAAGAATACTGCATCAGGGCTGGGGAGATAGCTCAGTAGAATAAGGGCTTTCCTGGCAAGCACAAGTGCCTGAGTTCAGTCCCTACTGCCAGAAGAAAAAAGAAAGAATACTGGATCAGTCAGTATGGTGGCATGTGCCTGTAATCCCAGCCCTTTGGGAGGTAGAAGCAGGTGCAGAGCAATTTCAAGCCCATCCTGAAGAACTGTGAGAGTAAGCACTTGTCTCAAAATAATAATTAAAGAAAATTTAAAAGAGGGCAGGGAATATAAATATAGCACAGAGAAGTGGTTCTGGGGTCAATCTCCAGTACCACAAAAACAAGGAATCACAATGTCACCCATCTGCCCCTCCTACTGCTCTTTTCACACCTCTTTCTTCCCATAGGATTGACCTTTCTGGACTTGTAGCCATCCAATGGCTCAGTGCCCTGACTTTCCTTTTGCCTCTGTATTGACATATACTATTTTCCCCACTCAAAGGGCCCTGCCAGGCACTTACTGTTTGAGATCAAGTACCATCTTTTCTGAAACAAATATAGTTTCTTCCTTCTAGAAAGGACAGTGGGCTGGCCAAATATCTCAGTGGATTAAAGTGCCTGCAAGCAGGGAACAGGGACTGGAGATTCGATCCCAGGTCCTGCCATACTGGCTCTGCCCCTGGGGTCACACTGAGATAGCAACTGAGATTGGGCATGGTGGCCTGTAATCCCAGCTCTTGGGAGGCTCTAAGCAGGTGGATCACTATGAGTCCGATCTAGTAGTGAGACCCTGCTCACCCTGTAGACACTTTCCTAAAATACAAAAAAAAAAAAAAGAAAAGAAAGAAAGAAAGAACTGGGGGTTAAGGAGCTGCAAGTATACATATCTTCATATGATTTTGCTCAGCCACTTACATTAAAGCCTGGAAACTTTCAATTCCCTATAAATTTGCCTTAAGTGAATGGAGATGTTGCAGATTTACTCATCTGTGTGAGACCCTTTGCCTGTGAATTTAAGATTAGTCACCCTTCTGACTGTTTTACAAAGTAAAACTTTCCTCTTTTATCCCCAAATAATAATCATAATAAAGTAATAAGTAACTATTGTTAATTGATTACTCACTGGGGGCCAAATACTATTTACCTTTAACAAGGATCATTTTCTTTAACTTGACACATGATCCACACTGTACAGATGAGTTGCTGCCCAGGTAATAAAAGAGGGAGCCAGGGTGGACGAGTGCCCAAGGACAGCATCACCAAGGAACCCTGTCAACCTCTGAGGAACACCACCAGGCTCGTGGTCTGTGACCCATTACTCGTGGCACTGAGTTCTTACCAGACTTCCGCCTCCAGGCAAGAAGCATCTGGCTACTTCCTGCAGCAGGGGAAGATGGAGCCATTCATGTTTGCCGGAGGAGCATGGAGGCCACGTTGGTGCTGCATCCACTCTGGAAACGTCTGTGGCAGCACACTTGGAGGCCTTCTGGGGGACTCTGGCATGAGAACCGGTACGATTATCTTTATTCCTCAGGAGTCCTGCAGAAAGAGGCCCTTGATAGCAGGGTTGGTGATAACCAGCTTTCTGCAATATGTCTGAAAAGCCTGCTGTACATAAGTTTTGAAAATGTTTTCTTATAGTGTGTTTACAAGTTGTTGGCTAAAGGATCTGTAGTATTTCCGGATGAAATCTCTCCTAATCCTTCTTGGACTCTAAGTTACATCTTTCCACCAGCCCCCCAGTTCCTTAGGCAGACCTGTAACTCTTTTGCAGTCCCTTATTTGCCACTCAAGGCTAAGGGAAAATTTGCTGTGAAATGTAGCAAGCATTTGATAAAAAATTACAAATAGCTACATCAAAGTGCCAATTAGTGTTATTTTTCAATCAAATGAGAAAAGACCCATTATTCCAGGAAGGAGATTGATCTTTGTGAATTAAAAATATACTATGGCTGGCTCACCAGAAAGGGAGAAGGAGGGGCCCAGTGAAGCCCCAGGGTAGAGCCCCTGGGCATGGCACTTCCAGTATGCCCAGCTGTGCTTCGCTGAAGGTTTGAGGGAGCAGTCTTTTGCCTGCGTTCTCAGTACCAGCCCTGCTCTGAGAAGCGGAGTGGGGCAGCCACACACGGACACCCTGTGCACCCTGTGCTCTTAATTTATACAGACCTTTTATAGCAATCTCCGCCCTCCATTCCAATGTATCAGGAAATATAAGAAAATGTGATGTGAGTGCCATCTGAGTCCGTGGGGACGGTGCCAGAGACATGTGCAGTGCCTCTACAGTGCTAGCAACATTTATTAAATACCTCCTGTAGATGCTGTGGATTTAAATGAGAAGCCCAAAGGCTTTGCAGAGTCCCGTTGGAAGGGTTGTGCGCCCCTCGCTTCCTTCTCATTTGGAGAAAGCAGGCGGCTGGGCAGTGATTGAAGTGGCCAGCAGGGGGCCGGCATTCGCTGTCTAATCCTCGATTCAGCAGAGCGACCGTTTGCTGGGGGAGCTGGTGACGCGCGCAGCATCCTGCCTATAGGATTTGAGGTTTGTTCAGTGCAGTTTTTTCTACCCACTTTAAACCTTCAGGTTCTAAATATCAGGAAAGACGGGGAATGCTGTTTGAAAACAGCCAAAAAGTTCTCAGGAAACTACAGCCAGGGGAACTGAGACCAGGACTGAGGTAGAAAGAGGTGCCAGAGTGGGTTTCTGTGGGAGCCTTTCTTGGGGCTGAGTTTTTGCTGTTAACTTACTGGATTCACACACAGACTGAGCTGGCTGTGTGCAAACTACAACAGCATCACCATCAAAGCAGTGATGAAGAGTTTTTGAATATCATAGTAGGTATGTGTTGAGAGTATTTTTTACTTAAGAAGTTAGGCATCTTCACCTAACTGCAGAATCAAAAGTTAAGAAGCAGCATCTTCAGGGCACTTTGAGGTGAGCAGAAGGCTAATGATGGAGCTAAGTAATTGTTTCCTTCCGAAATCGGAAGGTGAGAACTTCACGTACTGCAACACCTCCAATCACAGCACGGATATCCCCGTGAGTGACGACTGGTTCCACCCGGGGGTCTTCTATGTCATCCCTGCGATTTATGGCATTATCATCTTGATAGGCCTCATCGGCAACATCACTCTGATCAAGATCTTCTGCACAGTGAAGTCCATGCGAAATGTGCCCAACCTATTCATCTCCAGTCTGGCTTTGGGAGACTTGCTCCTCCTGGTAACGTGTGCGCCTGTGGATGCCAGCAGGTACCTAGCCGACAGATGGCTGTTTGGCAGGATGGGTTGCAAGCTGATCCCCTTTATCCAGCTTACCTCTGTAGGGGTGTCTGTCTTCACACTCACGGCGCTGTCCGCAGACAGGTAAGCCTGGCCGAAGTTGCCTGCTCTCTCTGGGTGGCCGAGGCCTCAAAAAATGAACTGCCACCTTGCCCCGTGACCCACTGGGCTGTGGATGCAAAGGCAAGTTTTAGTGCAACTCAGCTTCCCTTCCGGGCATGTTTCTGTTCTGGGAATCATTTACTGAGTTAGACATATTGGTTCTAGAAAGAAAATGGTAACTGGTGGAGACAGGAGGCAAACGAAGGGTGGGGGAATCTCTGAGTATAAGACAGAAGTACTTTTTCCTAACTTTTCCCTCCCAGAAAAATGAGTTGAGTATCACATCCCATAGATTCCACCTCATGCAATTTTTTTAGGTGCAATTCAAGCCCTTCAGAGAGTAGATAAGTCTCACTGTGTGTCTCAAAACTATCCTTTCAGAAGTAACTCAGAGGAGAAAATAAGCCTCATTTCTTGGAAATTCATTTTCCCCAGACAGTTTAACTTTTCTCACAGCTGATTTTCTAGGTGGCTGGCTGTGACTAAAGAGTTGTATGCTGTTTCTTCTGAGTCTCTCTTAAGTGGTTTATTTTTCTTCTTGTGGAGAAAACTCCATTCAAGCTTCACTTTTAATTTTACTATCTTTATTTTGATCCTCCTACATTCAGTATCTTTGTGGGGCTAGTGGAAGACTGAGGGTAACTGAGTCCAGTACAGGGGTTTATTCTGTGGGAAATATGGATGTGTATTTGAGAACTGCATTACTTATGCGAACACATTGCATATAAATTTGCATGTATTCATTCATTTTTCCTGTTAATTCAATCCCAAACTGAGACATAAATTCCTTTTGTCAGTCAGTTTCAGAATTACTAAAAGGGTTTTCATAACATTGTGCTTCGATAACAACATAGTTTAAGGAAGTACACACTGATCACCAGGTATATATTGTAAATATTGCATGTATTTATTCTTAAAAATGTTTTTGTACTCTTCAACATTTATCAGAAATGTATCTATCCTGTAGACACACTTTGTTTGAATTAACAAGGAAGGAAATAACCTGCAGGTTGTTCACACAAATTGTTGAACATATCTTACGTAGTTCTGAGTTCTGAAAATTCGAATCAGTAATGATTAGACTTTCAGACACAGCATGAAAAATGCACCATTTAACCCCAACAATAACAACAAAAAAAATTCAGCGAACCAGAGACCGCAAGGTTTTAATGTCAAAAGCATCATGTGTGATATGCCAGAGCTACACAGGATCTGAGAGTGCACTGACAAAAAGCACAGAAGCAGCTTCTCAGTTTATGCTCAGAAGAAAATGTCCCACATTTTAATGCATGTGGTGCTGGATTCTCATTTCGTGGAGGAACATGTAGTTCTCAGGTGAACCGACCTCATTCATAGTAGAGCAATAGACAAATAAAGGCAGCATTATCCGTATTTGTAGACATGTGTTTGTGCTCAGCTGCCTGAGGAATGCTGCTCAGCACCCACAATACTTTCAAAGATTGAAAAGTAATGGCCCAGCGAAGAGGCTACTGCAGCATGGGCCAGGGCTTCCACACTCCCTCGCCTGGCCTTCGGAGTGCTCAGAGCCTGGGTATTTGCCTACCAGGCACTAATGACCTCATGCAGCTTTGGTGTCGATTTGGGGCTGGCAAATGCTGCAGCTGGCAGAAGCTCTGTGGCTGGTTACCAATGGCAGAGGGCACTTCAGGATGAGGGTAATTTTCTTGCTGGGAAGGCGATATTTTGGCTTCCGGGTTGATGAATGCAGTGGTGCAGATGGTGTTTACTGCCTTCTTGGGGTGGGAGACAGAGAGGAAAGTGAGGGCATGGAATGTAAAGATGCAGCTGCAGGGACCTCTTCCCCAGAGTTTCAAAGCACACCCGGCTCACCATCAGCAGAAAGGCAACACTCTTTCCAAAGCTGGCTTGAATGCCTTCGCAGCTGTGGTATGTCCTCGGTAAGTTTAGGGTGACTATGTGTCCTTCCCAAGTTGAGAAATCACTATGAGCTCCTGTATAACTAACCTCTGATGTTTCTCTGTAGCATTACAAAGCTGATGCTCCCCTGAGCTACAGGCAGTGCATCTAACTGATTTCAACAAGCATAGGTATTGAACTAGTTAATACTAGAGGACTATTTTTCTATTTATCTCATTTTTTTAAAGTTGTAGGATTCTTGTATGAACCTCGTGGGATTGCCTGTGCAAGTAGATCTTTTATATACTTTCCTCTCAACAAGGTGTAATCTATATACTCAGTAAACTGAGCAAGTTAAGCCAGCTCAATATATTGTCACATATGTCTATATAACTGCACAACCCCTACCCAATAGAGATATAAAACAGTCCAGTACCCCAGAATTCTTCTTAGGCTCCTTCCTCGTTAATACTCCCCCAGAGAGGCAATTCTGACTTCCATCACAAGCAAATATTTATGCTGATTCTTTAATCATACCTAAGTGGAATCATGTAGCGATTACTCCATGATGCCTGTGTTCTTATGCTTGTTATTCTGTGCTGTTCATCAACACTGGTGCACATAAACAGAGAACAGTGCTATATGAATATACCACAGTGTATTTGTCTGTTCTAGTACTGATGGGCACAGGGTTGATCCGGTTTGCTGTTGATAATAACCATTCTCATTGTTCTAATTATGCCTTTGGGGAACAAAAGAGTTTCTTTCTTTGGGGGTATATGTCCAGTATGGGATACTGGGTCATAAGGGTATAGATTCAGCAAATATCAATTTACAAAGTGGGATTCTCGGGGCCGAGGAGATGGCTCAGTAGAATAAGTGCTTTCCTGGCAAGTGCAGGTCCTGAGTTCAATCCCCAGTTCTGCCAAACAAAAAAGTGGGATTCTCTATTTGATAGGTTCATAAAAAGATAAATCAATAGCCCTTCCAAACTGAATGAACATCAAAATCCTAGGGGAACTTAAAAACTCTACAGCTCCTTAGGACATGTCCTAAATCTACTGAATTAGGATTTTGGAGGAGTGACCAGGACCATACTGAGAGTCTTCTGTCCCTGCCCACTATGGGCTGGCTGGCTGTGCTAGTGTTCCTGCTGATCTCCCTTCTTCAGTGCTCTCCTTCTCCAGGTAAACCTGAGTCTGCATCAGCAGGAAAAGACTAACATGCTTCCAGAAAATTTTCTACCACTGCCACTGTGACAAAGGGAAACTTTAAGGCAGTCCCAGAAGCAGGAATTCTGGGATTAGCCCAGTTGGCCAGTTGCAGGTTTACATTCAATCCCTTCAGGGTCAGTCCCTGTCCTTGCTCTCCTTCCAGACACTCTGCCATTACACGCACAATGTCCCCTTATGTGGTAACTCCACAGACCTGTTCCTGTTACATTGCTCTCCAGCATGCTTTCCCCTTTCCCAAGTATGACACTCACTTCCCCATTCTCTGTGGTGTCTGGCTTTCAATGGACATCAGTGCACCTGTGTGTTAGCCATTTTCTGTCACCACTGACCATGAGGGCCTGGGACTAAGCTACTTAACCCCATGACCTTAAGTTAATCATCTGTAAAGTGGTAGCATTTGAGCTAGATCATTTCTGTGATACCTCCAGGTTCTAAAAACTTGTGATTTTTATCTGCCATCTTTCCTCATTCAGAATCTGGCTGAAGCCTCCTCTTTATGCCCTAAATTGAGTCTCTCTAGCCCAAATTTCCTGGTTCTTGTCTAAACATAGAACTCATTATGTGATTTTGTGACATCTTTTATCATCATGCTTTGAATTATTTCGCTTGTCTTTTTAAAATTCTCTCACATATTCATTCCTTTAAGCACTTAGGTAGGTTACCAAGAATGAGGAAAGTAGAGATTTTTTATATGTTACTGTAAAATCCAGTTCCTTGCTGGAACAGTAACATGTGAAGTGCTCAATGCCTTGTGAGCCCAGGGGCTACTTCCTGGCTACACAGACACTGACTATCCCATCCCAGCAGCCAGTTCTACTGGGTGGTGCAGACATGAGCTTTCCCAGTGCATGGACTCCAGATAGCTCCCCCTGTACCCATGCCCGTGGTGCTCTCTCAGATAGCCTATCAGGATTTCCTCAGATTCCAGCGCCTCTCAGCTGCTCAGGGTCCTCCTATCTATGAAACACCTTCTCTTGGAAAACAGCCACAAATGAAGAGGAAGGAAAAAGTACTGCTGACCAATACCATCACAGGTGTGGAGAATTTAGGCACCCTACTGGTAGGGTTCTGAAGCTTTCTCAAGAATGCATGAGAAGGGGTCCACTTTTATGGCCAACATTATGAACTTCGTTTTGTTGTGGGTTTTTTAGAGACAGGGTTGTATTATGCAGCCCAGACTGGCCTCAAACTCACAGGGATCCTCCTACCTCAGCTTTTCAAATATTGGGATTATAGGCATGTGCCACCACACACAGCTTTGCATTATTACCTTTCCATCTTCTTATTCAGGCTCTCTTGGCTCTATGGGTCTCTTTATGTTTCCCTGGCCTAACACTTGCCAGAGCAAACACTGCTCTATCTAAACTCCTCTCATTGCTTGTTCCCTCTGTCTGCTCACATCCTATGAACCCTGAAGGTGGAGTTCAAGTCCTTGCTCAGGGTGTTTTTGCCTGTATTGCTTATCAGTTACCAAATCTACCTCACTTTATACTGCAGTGACAAGCAGAAACACCGAAATGACACCCAGGATTTGAAGGCAGACACATTTATGTCGACAGGCACTGATCAGGATCATTCCCAGAATATCAGATCCCAATCTCTGGTGGCTTAGGGTTTTTTTTTTTTTTTTTTTTTTTTTTTTTTTTTTTTTTTTTTTTTTTTTTTTTTTTTTTTTTTTTTTTTTTTTTTTTTTTTTTTTTTTTTTTTTTTT
>PVKA01049276.1:0-13340 GCA_004027165.1 Ctenomys sociabilis | reverse complement strand
AGTGACTTTAATCCCATTGTCCAATGATTAAGAGTATAGGAATCACCCTTTTATCAACTCTTTTGACATTTAAGATTAATTGACATTGACTAGTTTAAATAAATGGAAATAGAAAAACAATTTAGATTTCTTATATCTAAAGTGAACAAAAAAGCTTAAATCATTTTGGAGTAACCTGCAATAGACAAAAAATTTGTGTAAGTGTAAAAAAATCTCACATCATTTCAGTCAAATAGAGACCAGATTTTACTTTCCTTTTCTAAAATGTATTTGGTTGTCACAGGGTCTCACTACACAGCTCGGACTCATAGTGATACTCCTGTTCTTAGCCTCCCCGGCGCTGGGATTACCAGCATATAATTCCATGCATGGACTCTTATGGCCAGCTTAACCTGCCTGTGGGTGGGGTTGGTATGACGTGGTGTGTGGTGTGGGGATCCAACTGCAGCCCCTGAATCTTGCCTAAGCTTCCCCAAGCAAGTGTTTTAGTCTGCTGAGCTATCTTGCTGGCCGGAGACCATTTCTTATTGGTAAAAATATTTCAAAATAAGAACAACAGCAATTCATTCTTTCATATTCAATTCTATCAGAATCACTGCAAGTTTGTCTCAAGGTCTCACAATTCATAACTTATCATTTAAAGTAAACAATTTGGTAAAAAGAAATATAACACTCCACCTTGAAAATCCAAACAACTGAAAATCCATACCACTGAAATTTGTCAGACAAATAATGAAAAATGTTAAGCATCTAGGCTAGAGTTCGGGTGTAGTTCCTTCCAAGGGTGTCTCCTGTGTGCTGATACTGTGGTAGCAGGAACTTTAAGAGGTGAGAGGGGGCCAGGGAGATAGCTCAGAAGAATAAGCATTTGCCTGGCAAGTGCTAGGGCCTGGGTTCAATTCCCTGTTCCAAAGAGAAAAGAAAAAAAGGAAGCTAGGTCTACTGGGAAGTCCTTACATCAATAGTGATTAAAAGGGATTGGATATTTCTTATGGGGGCCCTGTTTAATTCTCACAATTCATTCTTTTTTTTTTATCCTTATCTCCTTAAAGCCTCTCTTTCCCCAAAAAGGCAAAACAATAAGCAAAGACATAAAATGTGCTAGGCACCCGTGTTCCTAGATTTCCACTGCTTCACATACTGTTGTGATTTATTTCTAGATGTGTCTTTTCCCCAAAGACTCATGAGTGCATAGGTAGGGATCTGGGGAAATGATTAGATATTGATGCCCTGGCTTGGAGCCAGCCCACTATATGGACTGGAAACTCTACACACTGTGACGCAGGGACTTCTTTCCTCCTAAGAGGGCATTGTGGGTGCGAGGCACCGAGCCTCAGGAAACAGACAGTAACTAAGACACTCTCACTTTGACACGACAAAGTCTTACTTAAACTGTCATCATCCTAGTGAGTGTGCAGTTTTAGTAATGGCAGAGTTTGATTTGCCTTTCTTTCAGCAGTAATGATAACTGTGTAAATGGAGCACTTTTTCACGTTATGGATTATTTGGCTTTTCTCCTTTGGATATGTTTCTTCAAGATTTTAAAATATTTCCAGCAGATTGTCTGGGGTGTTATTTCTTTACATGTTTTTGTTTTTGCTTAATTTGTAGAATTATTTACATATTCATAACTTGACAGTTGTGTGTGTGTGTATGTGTGTATTTTGTTAATATTTGGTTTGTATTTTCATTCTCTTTGGATGAATAGGGGTTTTACAGTTTTATTTATTTATTTATTTATTTATTTATTTAATGTATTTTAGTACAGGATCTACAGAGTCTCACTACATAGATCAAACTTGCAATGGTCTGTCTGTGTTCAGCTTCCCAAGAGCTGGGATTACAGGTTCATGACACTATGCCCAGTCACATTCGCCATCTCAGTAAGCCCTGGGTGTGAGGCTGGTATGGCCCGCTGGAGATTGAACCCTGGCCACTGCCTCTGCCTAAGCAGGCATTAGGGGTTTTTAAGTTTTGTTTATTTATTTATTTTCCTGGAACTGGGGATTGAACTCGGGCCCTTGTGCTTGCCAGGGAAGCGCTTATTCCACTGAGCCATCTCCCTGGCCTGTTCTTAAGTTTTAATGTTTTAAAAAATTTAACCTTTCCAAACTGTTCAGTTCTTTGTTTACATTTCAGGCATTTTTGACTTATTCTTCATATTATTTCTATTTCCTGAAGGATATAAAGACAGTGTATTGTCAGTTTCTCAATATATTTTTCCATTGAAATTTTTATCTACAATTTCCCTGATATCGATTATTGAAACAACCAGATGCTTGAATTGAGTTTTATTTTTTATCTATTTTTTTTTTTCATCTACGTACAAATTGGCCTGGCTCCCTGTAGTGAAAATAGCATCCTTTCTCTGCGATTGTACTGACTCAACTACCCATGCATGCACGAGTCAACTCTGTCTCTTTATTAGTTTGCAGGAATCTGTTCCTCCATGCTTACAACAGCACTATCTTGTAATCATTAGTCTAACCTTTGCTCTTAATAAAACTGCCATGACAGTTTTTGGTATTTTGGATTTTCCTATGAATTTTAGCCCTAGCTTGACAAATTTTCCCCGATAGCCATTGGTATTTTGCTATGAGTTGTACTGAAATTAAAGGTAAATATGGAAAGAGCAATATTTGAAAAGTCATAGATCTCACAATCTGTTACCTAGATACGTCTGTCCATCTATTAGGCCTCTTTAAGTAAATTTTAAGTAAACTTTTTAAAAGCAGCAACATGCATTAAGGATACACACTTCATAAGTGTACAACTTTATTAATTTTTCTAAAGCAAGCATGTCTATTTGTCACCATTGAAATAAAAACATCAAGACAAGGCAGAAGCCCCCACAATGTGTTCACATCCCTGAAGAAGTACTTTCCACCTCTCCTCTGTGAATACACATGGACCCAGTGGAAAAATATGGCATCTCTAAAGAATTTGCCAAAGGTCACTCATGCTTTGTTTACCCTCGATCATTTCTTGTGCAATGTGCTGCAAATTCAGAGGTTTTTTAAAAAATATTACCTTTTTGTTCTGTTCAAAAAGAAAGCAGCTGATTTCCTGGAATTGGCCCTGTTAGAGAGGTAGCCCTTTGTCACTTTCAGTTTCAGTGAAACTTAAATTCTGAGAACTAGTTCTTCAAATAGCCTTGTACTGGCCCAGCAAGTGGTCTTCCTGGCTGTGAAAACAATCTTCCAGGTCATTTTTCAAACATAATGTCTGGAAGTGCCTGCAACTTGGAGGAAGGGAGGAAATAACACTATTGATCAGGTTCTCATCACCTCCCATTTGAGTGGTGTGGCGCTCAGTTATTCAAATCTTTCTTACGAAAGGATTGCAAATCAGCTTGTTTCAGAAGCTGTCACAGTTGTTCTCTCTCTCCCTCCTTTCTTTCATTTGTTGATTACTTGAGAGTAAACCAGAGAATTCACAGTCAGCTCTAACCCTCGCAATTTGTCTCTTTCTGTTTAGACAGGTCCTTGCTAATTTAGCTGTCCAGGCTGGGTTCCCCGTTGTGATGCTTGTGCCTCAGCATCCCGGAGGATGTGCACCCCACACCCAGAAGGAAGCAGAACAGTTAATGCTCATTGTTTATTGTCTTCAGTTGATTACACCCAGGGATTAAAAGCAGCTGCCTCATGCACTTATTTGCTGAATGTTTTTCACAGCTTCTGGTTGCACCCAAGGAGCAAGTCCATTTCCATACCACTCTCTGCAGTTTCTCAGAGTCTGACACTGGCAGCCTCCTTTTGAGCCCCAGTTTTCTTTGCTTCACCTGGACTTTCATTCTGGACCAACCAAACTGAGCTCTTGCCAAGTTGAGGACTGCACAAAATCCTTCTGCCTGGAACTCCTTTGACTTATCATCCCCATACCCTCAGTGGCATTCACTAAAATTGCATCTACAGCAAATATGCTTTCTAGAGGAAGTATTTCTAAGGTAAATTGGTTCTCCTTTCTATGTCTACTTGTGAAGCTCTATATTGTTCTCTTATATTGAATGCCAGAAATTGAAATATTAAATTTGTTGGTAGGGTATTTACTAAAGTCTTATTTTTAATTTTAGAAAACACCCAAGAACTATACCTGTTTTGCTAAGCACGGTATCCTCACAATGCTTTCCCTACCACATAGCTCACAGTCAGTAGTTATGTATTTATTAAGTGCTAAGTGTATCTGTGTGTAAAAGTGCCCACTTTGTTTACAATTAGCACATAGGATTAAAGTTATTTGTATCCAGACCTTTCAGCCTTGTAGACAACATACAGAAATTCTATTTCTCAGCCCACAGCACATTACTTCATGAACGCGAAATCGCTGTACTCTAGCATTTGTTATAATCATGATCACCAGCCTGTCATGTTGGGCTTTGCTTTGATAGTCCTACAACTTCAAGCAAACCTCTGTCTCTGTAAGGTAAGTATGTTACACAAAGAGGCACTAAGCTTAAGGATTTTACTCCGACTGACTTTATAACTTTAATGATTGAGTTAGATTTTATTCTCGTACCAATTATTTCCTTAATATTATACAAAAGAGGAAATAAAAATAATTACTAGTGACTTCTGGTTCTAGTAGCATTTTAACCAGATATCTTGAAGTTTGTCATTGTATAATGGAACAAAAGTTAAAAAATTAGAGCAACCATCCTTACCCATCGTATTAGCTTGCTGTCTCTACTATGATACTGGAACTAAACTCCATATTCCTTTCTTTAACTTCTAACATGCAAAATATATTGATTCCTTATCAGTACCCTCCCCACATAAACTGCTTGCACCCAAAGATATTAGCTCATTCTAATATCAAAGTTTTATACAAAATTTTATCTAAATAACATTTAAAGCAGATATGGATAAAAGTACAGATATTCATTGCACAGAGAAATTCCTCTCTAGTTATGAGCTTGGGAAACCAAAATATCATGGTAAACAGGTATCAGATGAACATTCTCATTTTAAAAGAATGAAATCAGAAGGAAGCAAGAGTTTTTTTGGTCTTAAGTAAGTTAGAAACTTTGCACAATACATTCCAATACTATGAGAATAATCTGCTTTGATCTCTGGTCTGACCTCTAATTTCACTGAGTTAGTGCGTGTATCCCCTGAACTTGTGCAGGCAGAAGCCCCTAGCACCTCAGCGCATGATGGAAAATCCTGCTTAAACTGAGGAGGAGGTGGCCCTGATTCTTCAGTTTATGTCTTCTGAGATTATGTGGGCAGCATGGATTCAAAGGCTCCTGCCTCTGTGGCTCTGCCCACAAAATCATTCTTTATTTCATCCTATCTCTCAGTGACATCTAATGTAGTGTTTTATAAATAGTTGGCACTATAGTCTAGCCAAGGTGACAGAAAGGTGAGCAAATGGCAGGAGAGGAGTTCTATTTCTACTAAGATGGTTCATGGCACTCATGAGCCACATACTTCATACCTTTAGCAAACAGTCACAGTTTGGATAGAAAAGAGCATAGGAGTTTCACTACCAGGAGTGACAGTCTGAGTGTCAACTGACTGTATGGCTTGTGGCTTTTGGGGTCCAAGGAAAATGTGAGAAACATGGACACTGCATGGAACATCAATTTCATCCCATGTGTAGGAACACCTGTACCACTCTCCTTGAAAGAAAAGCAATTGTCTCCATTTTGGCTAAACTTAACCCTATTTCCACGTATTGACAGACACAGAGCTGGTTAGGACTTTTCCTTATCCCTTTAATTGGCTTTAAGCTATGCAAATTGGTCCAACAGAGGTGTTGAAGTGGAGTCTTTGAAGCCAGGTGACAGGATGGTGTTTCTCCACTTCAGCAGCTCTGCAAAAGCATGTGTGAGCCAGAAAGGGATGGAGAGCCATGCTCCATGCCGTCTGCTGGGCTTGACCGTTGACATGAGAGGCGATGACTTGCCAGGTCATAAAAGATTGCACATCAGAGCTGAAACACTGACCCTAAATTATTAGCTACTACTTCAATTATGTTATGCAAATTATTCTGTCTGCACATCCTCCCCATATATGGCAGAGTTGATTTCAGGCCTCCTACTAGCCCAGCTCACACCACTTCTGTACTTCCTTCCATTGTCACAGTCATTCATCCTCAAACCACCTTTTAATTAATTTAAAGAAGTCCCCCTTCTTCACAGATTAATAAAACCCAGGGTTAGCCATGGATCAAGACCTTTGTTCCAGTTAGTCACCACTGTAGCTGGGATCCCTACAACTACAAATGTGTCTTAGTATCTTCATTATTGCCATGAATTGCACTAGAAGTGGTAGATTAAAATTAATTCACTAAAACTCCAATAACATTTCCATAGGTTCACAAATGTAAACTTCCAAGACTGCAACAAGGACCAGTAAGGGCTCACTATGCTCACAGAAGTAGAACAAAGCAAGGCCAGAGGCAATAGAGAGCATTGGCTCACCACAGCTGGCAGTCGTTGTTCTGCAGCCAACTATAGGTATGCACTGCACCACCCTCTTGTGCTGCAGGGGAAGGAGCCCATCCTCCACTGGGATTACGTGTAGTGAGCCTGGGGTTTGCCAGGTGCCATGTGCCACACACTGACAAAGCAGAACTGAGAACCATTCTTTAAGCTTGTAGCAGGGAAACAAATTCTCAAACATGGCAATGTTCCCAGCACAAACTTGGGAGAGGTTCTTGAATTCCTGAAAGGAAATGTTCCACACCCAGCACCATTCTTACATTGTTATGAAGGAATCAAAAGGCTGCCCACACAAGACTGCATTTCTCTACATCCTGAACATCTCCTAAACCTGCTTGCATGTTGAAATAGCAGATAAAGCACTTGTAATTTGGCAGTACTGCTGATTGCTTCAAATTTGGAGAGTCACGTCTGAGTCTGAAGTGACCCCTAAATAAGTCATCCTGTTGACCTTATCCAACCCTACTTTGCTTTCAAAATCTTCTTGTCATTTTGAGAGAACATATTACACATTACCAGGAGCAACATGTTACCAAGACAATAGGACATGTAGACCCAGGAAGATAATTAGGTATCTAGGTAACCAGATACCCATGAAGATATCCCTGGAAGATAGTCCTAAACAGAAACCCAAGTGCCTGGATTAAGCCAACCATAGTGTGGAGAGAAGTAATGGAATGAGATATACAACTGATAAGACTCTACAAGTGCAAGAGGGTTCTGCAGTTCAGAATCTCATTGCCTCTATTACAGATATATACATAATTTCTTAGTTTGATGTTCATAATAAATCAATACCACAGGTGACGGGTTATAAGGACATGAAGGTTAGCTTAGTTCACAGTTGCAGTTCAAGGCCAAGTGAGTAAATTCAGTAGTAAATTTGCTGGAAGACTCTGGCTGTGCAAGGCATTATCCAATATAAAATAGGGCATGCTTGAGTGTGTTCTTGGCTCTTTTCCTCTTATAAATTCAGGAAGATTAAACTGTGGGAATCCCATTCCGCTGAACTTATCCAACCCTTATATCTTATACAGGACATATACCTTTAGGGTAGGTTCCTACTATGCAAACTCAGAATGTTCTGAACCAATCAGTGGACTAGTTTAGTGATCACACACTCTGCTTTCAGTATTGCACACTTAATTGAGCATCACACATTCTAGATCTAGCCACCTCTGGAAAGCCTCACCTATGACCACACAAGGCTTTGGGAGCACATCATCACAATGCCTTTTGTTGGGGAGATAGTATCCAGTGTTGCATTCTGATGGTCTCTGTGTAATTATTGCTTCATCCACCCAGTTTATCATTTCACTTGGAGGAATAGAGAACACAGTGTGCATCTTATGCCATGGGATGTATTCATTGCTGTGTAATGTATGCCATAATAGCTGTGCTTTAATAGACTGATCCTGCTCTATATCTCAAGTCATGGCCAAGGTATTTTTCTGCAGTAGTAGTTCCTGTGTCTGTGTGATGCACTCGAATAGTGGTCCCGTATCCAGAAGATGTCACTGGTGGTGAGGCACCATCAGAATCCATGGCTGGAAATTCGTAGTTCATTGTGATCAATTTGCTGTCTTTGTGTGGGAACTAAGCTCTGGTTAATGTGAGCCAGTTCGCCTTATTGTGAAAAACTCCCACAACTGTGCTGCTCCTTTGACTCCTGCTATTTCTAAGGCAAAGCTTCATGATCCATGCTGTTCTTACAGCTGAAGTAAGCTTCTGGATTCTGTTCTGTTGTGAACAATTAAGGCAATTTGCTGAGCTTATGCTACCTTGGCTCCTGAGGTCTGTTTGCACTGTTTTTTGAGTGGTGCTTTGCCATGGAGATCAACATGATTGATGAATAGATCTCATCTCCATGCTACAAGCTGTTGTTTCAGTCCCCACCCCCACAGAGGGTTGCTCTTAATGGTCCAATCATTAATTTGCCACTCAATGCACACATGTAAACCTGTAACATGGAATTGCTGTTGGAGCCATTAGTACCACATGGTATTTGGTCCACTGGGAAAAACATTCTTGTCTAGCTTCACTCAGAGGTAGGGATCTTTAGAGCAAGTGGTCATATCAGCCCAGTGGACTCCATCAGCTCTGAATTTTGCAATTCCATCCATGAACCTAACTACATCTTTACATTTATGGCCTCCACTTAGCTAAGGAAAATTAGTACCTAAAGCTAATAGGTACTAAAATTAGTACCTATTACAACCCTCCAGCTGCCCCAGGTAATTTATGTGCCAAAAATCGAATGGATTGATGCACTCAAATAGTAGTCCTTTCTTGTTGCAGGCTCATTTGCAAGGATGCACACTACTGAGACTAGGTTTTTGGGCTCCCTAGGTCCATGATGCTGTATACTGCCTGACCTCCAGAGCCTACTTTTTGTGGAAAATCAATATAAAGGTGGCTTTTCTGCAGGTAACTTTAACTAAAGGGGCTAAACTTTTCCCTAGTCATAGTACATGGACAAAGTAAGAGTACTATGTCCTGAGATTAGTGTTGGTCGGAGCTGCCGAGATCAGCAACTGTTGCTTGACCTTATTAGGGACATTCTTCTGTTTACTGATCAGAGGGCTCCCAGGAACTGCATTTGTTGGGCAAATCTCTGAACATCATCAGTGTTGATCACTCAGTCAGTATATGTTGTATGTACCAAGGCCTCACTGACTCAATTCTTAGGCTGTCAATAGAGGAGGAAATGTACTTCTCTTAGTAGTTAGATTTGTTGTAGTTCTAACCCTACGCATTGATGTCGCATTGCAGAATTGAGCTATCCCACTAAAGGTGAATGCTGAATGAACATAACCTAGTTCTGACCTTCATCTCACAAAGAAATAGAGATGTCATCCAGATCCACAGATAACAGCACATTGATTCATGAAACACTTTAGTGAATAATGATACAGAAAACTAATTTGGTCTAGTCTGAAGGTCAACTCATATGGTGGGTGGGGCATGCCTGTGGTTCAGTTAAAACATTAGTTTGCCAGGGGACCTATAATTACTTCTTGATTTCATTTTGAGTGCTTAGAACCAATACCAGTTTTCTTTTTTTTTGGGGGGGGGGCAATCAGGGATTGAACTTGGGCCATTGCATTTGCCAGGGAAGCACTTATTCCAATAAGCCATCTCCCAGCCCCCCAATACCGTTTTTGCTGTTCTTCTTTGATAACTTATAAAAAGGACTCTTATCCTCATAAAAATATATTTGAAGTCAGAACGCATTAGATTTATAAACATATAAATCAATGCCAAGGTGAATGCCCTTGATTATATTGATTGTATATTTCCCTTTTGTGTGACTTTCAGTGACAGTCATCATTATTTTTTTCTTAGACAATTATTTTTTCTGTAGTACATTGGCCTTTTTCTTTATTCCTCTTAAACCATCTTATCATATTTTTATTTTTGGAAGCTAAAAGAAAACAATGTAAATTTTGTGGTCTGTACCACATTTTCTGCAATTGTTCAGTTCTCTTGTGACATGAAAGCAAATGTTGGTAATATGTACAGGAATGAGCATGATTGTGTTCTGATTAAACATCTTATTATAACAACAGGATGCAGGAAGAATTATCCTACAAGCCAGGGCCTGCCAATCCCTGTTATACACTATTACTTATTCCTTCCTTTAAAGTAAAGTAATTCTATTTAGTATGTGAAGTACACATATCCTTTGGTAGGTACATTTTATTTTAAAAAAAATTTTAGTGAAACTAAAACATTTATGTATCACTAGTAGATAACAACACAGTACTAATTTCTAGTTTTTTAAAGAGACTTCATTTAAAATCTTGCTCTCAGGCTATGACAAATTCAATTAAATATATTTTCAGGAACATATTGTAATTAAATTAGAGATAGTATCTCTACAAATTGTTTCAAGGGTTATCTAGTCCAAGAACTTTTGTCATTTGTAGTAGTTTCAATGAAATTTCTTAGATGAATTATCTTGGTATTCATTTCTTCAGATTTCTTCTTAAATCTTTCCTTAATGAAATCCTTTCTTATATAAAATAAAGAAGTTCATGGGCATGGGAAAGAAATATCTTTTAAATCTCCACTATTTCAAGTGTTAGGTTTATTTATTTATTTTTTCAGGAACTGGTATTTATTATCAAAGTCATATTTGATATCAACAAGATGCCACAACTACAAAAAGAATCGCACACATTGTAATCTCAATGCAAACAGTCAAATCGAACCCCAGCCATTAAAAAAGTAATTCAAATTACCCCAAAAAGCAACTGAAATTTTTAAACATCTTTATACATCCAGCCAACAAATTAAAATGGTTAACAAGAAAAATGAAAATTCAGAGGCCTGGTATTGATGTTTAAAAAAGGCAACTGCTTAAGCATTTCTATCAACCTGAGCATCAATCTCTCGGCCACTCAGCTTCATGCCATTCATCATCCAGCATGCTCTCTCAGCTATCTCTGGTGACTCAAACTTAACCGCAATGCACCCCTTCGACTTCCCATTCTCCATCTTGATGTCAGCGTACAACACGTGACCACATTTGTTGAATTCGTTCTTTAGCATCTTCCATGTAAAATCAAATGGAAGATTTCTCACAAATATCTGGAAAGCCTTCCTGGCCACCTCAGGAGGATGGCCTCCAGCTCCACCAAAGCAACCTGCGAAGCTTCCTCCAAAGTTTCCATGTTCAATCTCTATGGTGCGGTCAAAGCTGGCACCATCACCATCACCCATGGCCAGGCCCATGTACTTGATGCCATCACCCAGGGCTGGGCCCATAGAGGGGCCTATCCGCTCCAGGCTGTTGGTGCCCTGCACTCCAGATCCATGCACTCCAGGCTGTTGGCTCCCATGTGCTCCAGGTTGTTGGAGCCCATCCACTCCAGGCTGGTGGCCATGAGATCCATCACAGAGCTCATCTGCTCCAGGATGGTCCTCATGCCTGCGGGAACCATGAGCTTCATGCTTAGGCCCATGCACTCAATGGTTTGGCCTATATGGTCAATAGGTGTGGCCATGCACTCCAGGCCAAAACCCATGCCTGCACCCATGCGGTCAGCTCCAGAGCCAATCCACTCCATGGTCTGGCTTATTTGCTTGATGCTGGAAGCCATGAGGTTGAGGCCCAGTGGGCCCATGCACTTGATGCCAGAGCCCATGCGCTCCACAGAGCCCATGTGGTCCATAACCAGGCCCACGTGCTCTATCTCAGAGCCCACACGGTACATGTCGTGGCCCAGGCCTGTGCCCATATGCTCCATGCCAGCACCCCCAATTGGTCAATGCCAGGACCCATCCTCTCAATCCCAGGGACACTACCTCCACCTTCACCTCCTCTCTGCTTTGCAGTGATGTCTCCTCTCTTCAGTACATTACTTAGGATTTCATTTATCTGCCCCATGTTCATCCCAGATCCAAACCATCCCATGTTTTCCATGCCATGGAAAGGGGCCCTCAATGCCTCCTATTTTATCTATGCCAAATCCTATGCCTTCCATTCCCATTCTTGTAGGGCCCAGGTTTCCCATTCCAATGCCTTTGTTCAGGTGATTGGCGTCAAGAGGCTGCCCTCCTGGTCCCAACCCCATGCCAATGCCACCAAGTCCATGGGGAAGTTGTTGTGGACGTTCAGGAGGGAAAACAATCTCCCTTTGATAAGGTTCTGTCATCCATTTTGATGTGCATCGGTCTATCAAATAGCAGCTGACCATTAAACATAGACATAGCTTGCACAGCTTCAATGGACTTCTCGAAAGTCACAGTGCCTATTCCATGACTTTTCTCGTCTTTATCCTCCAGAATGTCTGCTCGGACCACCACACCAGCCATACTAAACATTTCCTTCAGCTTCTTCCATTCAACTTTATAATCCAGATTTGCTACAAATACTGGGCTTCCAAGTCTTCCAGCCTGCAATGCATGGCTAATCTCATTTGGGATGTAAGGATTATTTAGGATACTGGGTGGGATATTAACCATTCTGGGCCGCCTGGTCCCATACCCATCCCACCTGTCGTAGCCATCACCTTTTGCATTGCTCTCCTGGTATGTTCACCATCCTGATCTTCTTTGACTTTCAGTGGTCTTCCACTCAGACTATGCTTGTTTAGTTCTTCAGCAGCTTTTTTTTTATGCTTTCTTCCATCTTGAATTCAACCACCTCACATCCCCTTGACCTTCCTTCAGTGCTCATTAAAATCTCCACGTACATTACCTCACCAACTTTTTCTTTAACCAGGTCCTTCAGATATTGCCACTTCACATCAGAAGGTGTGTTCGTAGTGAAGGCCCAGTGTCTTTTAGTCGGATTGGCATATGGCTCAAAGCGATTCCCTCCTCTTTTTATATTTTTCTCCTTCCTCTTCTCATTCTGAGTAGGCTGTTCTCCTTCACCCTTTGGGCCCGGAGCTCCGTTGCAGGTTGGTACGCTGGGTGCGCCACTTTCCTCCTCCATTTTGGGCTCCGTCGTACCACCTCAGCCACTGATTCGACTCCTGCCGCCGTTTTCTCTGTGTCTCAAGTGTTAGGTTTATATTTAAGAATTTTATTGGATTGACTCTATTTTGTTTTTTTTGATGCAACCAAGAATTGAATTCAGGCCCTGGTGCTTGCCAGACAAGTGGTTATTCTACTGAGCTGTCTCCCCAGCCCCTGCATATTCTTTTAACCAGATAATATTCAGAATAGAGAATATCTTCTGAATTAGAGCTGGACAATGAAAGGATTTATAATTTCCAGCTTTATGAATATACTTGTCTAGGTCTGGTGGTAGACCTCAGTGGGCTAAGCACTTGCTTACATAAGTGCAGGGGCCAGGATTTGATGGCACTACATGTGGCACTGGCCCTACCCCCAGGTGCACTGAGCTGGCAATGGGGTCCAGGCACAGTGGTGCATGCCTGTA